>NW_019167949.1:14734565-14809888 GCF_002303985.1 Durio zibethinus | reverse complement strand
ACCATCAGATCCGTAAACATCAAGCCCTTTGGCTTGATGTTCCCCTTACTCTGGTCGGACCGGACCGAGGGTTGTGACAGTCTAAGATCGAACTAGATCGAGGGTTGTGGTAGCAGGATTGGTAACACGTAGGAGGGCAGGGCCGATCTCTGACTTGCGCATTCTGCCTCTCCGACCGGCTGAGCGCCCGCACGCTCGTTTCGTAGGTTGGCTTAGGCATACAAAGTTCATTCCACCTTTAAGCATACGGAGTTTATTCCCAGTCTAAGATTTTGAGCCATGGTGCACATGTTGGGCTCGGGCATGTACTGGTACCGCATTTTTTTTGCCGGGGCACCATCACCGGAGCATCGCCGAAGAGCCTAACCAACGGCATTGGGGGTTCCGATGATTGGGGGGGCCAGGGGGTGTGTGCACATGATGTGTGATGGGTGCTGGTACTTGGCCCTTATATTGGCCCCCTATCCCTCATCAAACCTCGAGAACTCACACCCCCTTAAAGAGCATTTGAGATTTTATAGGTTTGCTGCTAGTAGCCATTAAAGTGTCTGAAATGAGGACAGTTTTTTCAAACGGTCACAAAATCTTCTCTAGTTCGAGTTTTTAGCTGAATTGTTTTGTGCATGCTGACAAAAATAAAAGGATCACCTCTACCAAATTTGGGGACAAAAGGTTTTCTAAAAAAATTTTAAAAAATCCTGAACCGTAAAAAGTTTCAAAAATCATGAAAAATAGAAAACGGGTTGTCTTGCCACGAAACTTCACATGAAGGCTTAGGGGACCATTGTATGAATTTACACGCCATAAAAATGGAATTGGCATGGCAGAAATATGAAGATGTGCTTGAACCCACCTACCTCCCGTTCGATCCCCGGCTTGCGCATCCTACCTCTCTGGTCAGCTGAGTGCCCGCACGCTCGCTTCGTGGGTTGACTTAGGCATATGGAGTTCATCCTTAGTCTAAGCATATGAATTTAATTCCCAATCTAAGATTGGACTGGATCGAGGATTGCGGTAGCAGGATCAGCAGCACGCAGGGGGACCGGGCCGATCCTCGGCTTGTGCATTCTACCTCTTCGGCTGGCTGAGCGCCTGCACGTCCATTTCGTGGGTTGGCTTAGGCATAGGGAGTTCATTCCATGTCTAAGCCCCAGTCAGACCGAAGGTTGTGGCTGCAGGACCGGTAGCACGCAGATGGGGATCGGACTGATCCTCGGTTTGCACATTATGCCTCTCTGGCCGGTTCAGCGCCCACACACTCATTTCATGGGTTGACTTAGGCATATGAAGTTCATTCCCAGTCTAAGATTGCACTGGACTGAGGGTTGCCATAGCAGGATCGACAGCAGGCAGTGGGTGACCGGGCCATTCCCCAGCTTGTGCATTCTGCCTCTCCGGCCGGCTGACGCCCGCACACTCGTTTCGTGTGTTGGCTTAGGCATACGGAGTTCATTCCATGTCTAAGCATACGAAGTTCATTCCGAGTCTAAAATCAGACAGAGGGTTGCGGCAGCAGGACCAGCAGCAGGATCAAAAGCACGTAGGGGGGACCGGGCTGAGGGTTATGGTAGCAGGACCAGCAGTAGGATCGACAGCACGCAGAGGGGACCAGGCCGATCCTGACTTGCGCATTCTGCCTCTTCAACCGGCTTAGCGCCCGCACGCTCATTTCGTGGGTTGGCTTAGGCATACAGAGTTCATTCCATGTCTAAGCATACGGAGTTCATTCCCAGTCTAAGATCGGACCGGACCGAGGGTTGTGACAGCAGGATCAACAGCACGCATGGGGGATCGGGTCGATCCCTCACTTGCGCATTCTGCCTCTCCAGTCGACTGAGCGCCCGTACGCATATTTCATGGGTTGGCTTAGGCATACAGAGTTCATTCCATGTCTAAGCATACGGAGTTCATTCCTAGTCTAAGATTTTGAGCCACGGTGCACATGCTGGGCTCGGGCATGTGCTAGTGTCGCATTCCCAGTCTAAGATCGGATCGGACCAAGGGTTACGGTAGTAGGATCGATAGCACGTAGGGGGGACCGAGTCGATCCCTGGCTTACGAATTCTACCTCTCCGACTGGCTGAGCACCCGCACGCTCATTTCGTGGGTTGGCTTAGGCATACAGAGTTCATTCCATGTCTAAGCCCCAGCCAGACCGAGGGTTGTGGTAGCAGGATCGGCAGTACGCAGAGGGGGATCGGGCTAATCCTTGGCTTGCGCATTATGCCTCTCTGGCCGGCCTCTCCGACCGCCTGAGCGCCCGCACATTCGTTTCGTGGGTTGACTTAGGCATGCGAAGTTCATCCCCAGTCTAAGCATATAGAGTTCATTCCCAATCTAAGACCGAACCGGATCGAGGGTTGTGACAGCCAGACCATCAGCACACAGAGGGGGATTGAGCTGATCCCCGGCTTGCACATTATGCCTCTTTGACCGGCTCAGCACCCGCACGCTCGTTTCATGGGTTGACTTATGCATACGGAGCTCATTCCTAGTCTAAGATCAGACCGAATCGAGGGTTGCGGTAGTAGGATCGACAGCACGCAGGGGGGATCGGGCCGATCCCTAGCTTGCGCATTCTGCCTCTCTGCCCGACTGAGAGCCCGTATGCTCGTTTCATAGGTTGGCTTAGGCATACGGAGTTCATTCCATGTCTAAGCCCCAGTCGGACCGAGGGTTGTGGTAGCAGGACCCGCAACGGGATCGATAGCATGCAGAAGGGGACCAGGCTAATCCTCAGCTTGCACATTATGCCTCTCTGACCGGCTTAGTACTCGCACACTCGTTTCGTGTGTTGACTTAGGCATATGGAGTTCATTCCCAGTCTAAGATTGGTCCGGATCGAGGGTTACGGTGGCAGGATCGACAGCACACAAGGGGGATCGGGTCGGTCCCTGGCTTGCACATTATGCCTCTTCGGCTGGCTGAGCACCCGCAAGCTCATCTCGTGGGTTGACTTAGGTACACGGAGTTCATTCCCAGTCTAAGATTGGACCAGACCAAGGGTTGTGGCAGCAGGATTAGCAGCACACAGGGGGGACCAGGCCGATCCTCAGCTTGTCCATTCTACCTCTTCGGCCGGCTGAGCGCCCACATGCCCGTTTCATGGGTTCGCTTAGGCATACGGAGTTCATTCCCAGTCTAAGATCGGACCAGACTGAGGGTTACGGCAGCAGGATCAACAACACGCAGGGAGGGATCGGGCTGGTTCCTGGCTTGCACATTATGCCTCTCCGATCGGCTGAGCACCCGCACACTCATTTCGTGGATTGACTTAGGCATACGGAGTTCATCCCCAGTCTAAGTATATGGAGTTTGCCTGGGGCACCATCGCCAGAGCATCATTGGAGAGCCTAACCGGTGGTATTGGGGGTTCCGACGATTAGGGGGGCCGGGGGGTGTGTGCACATGATGTGCGATGGGTGCTGGTACTTGGCTCTTATATTGGCCCCTATCCCTCATCAAACCTTGAGAACTCACACCCCCTTAAAGAGCATTTGAGATTTTATAAGTTTGCTGCCAGTAGCCATTAAAGTGTCTAAAATGGGGACACTTTTTTCAAACGGTCACAAAATCTTCTCCATTTTGAGTTTTTAGCTGAATTTTTTTGTGCGTGCCAACAAAAATACAAGGATCACCTCTACCAAATTTGGGGACGAAACTCTTTCTCAAAGAATTTTAAAAAATCTCAAACTGCAAAAAGTTTTGAAAATCATGAAAAATAGAAAACAGGTCGTGTTGCCACGAAACTTCACATGAAGGCTTAGGGGACCATTGTATGAATTTACAAAGCATAAAAATGGCATTGGCATGGTAGAAATATGAAGATGTGCTTGAACCCACCTACCACTCGTTTGATCCTCGGCTTACGCATCCTGCCTCTCTGGTCGGCTGAGCGCCCGCACGCTCGTTTCGTGGGTTGACTTAGGCATACGGAGTTCATCCCTAGTTTAAGCATACGGGGTTCATTCCCAGTCTAAGATCAGACCGGACCGAGGGTTGTGGTAGCAGGATCGGTAGCACGTAGGGGGGATCAGGCCGATCCCCGGCTTATGTATTCTACCTCTCCGACCGGCTGAGCGCCCGTACGCCTGTTTTATGGGTTGGCTTAGGCATAGGGAGTTCATTCCATGTCTAAGCCCCAGCCGGACCGAGGGTTGTGGCAGCGGGATCGACAGCACGCAGAGGCGGACCGAGTCGATCCTCGGTTTACGCATTATGCCTCTTCGGTCGGCTCAACGCCTGTAGGCTCATTTCATGGGTTGACTTAGGCATACGGAGTTCATTCCCAGTCTAAGATCAGACCGGACCGAGGGTTGCGACAACATGCAGGGGGGACCGAACTGGTCCCCGGCTTGCGTATTCTACCTCTCCGGTGAGCTGAGCACCCGCACGCTCGTTTTGTGGGTTGGCTTAGACATACGGAGTTCATTCCATGTCCAAGCATACAGAGTTCATTCCCAGTCTAAGATCAGACTGGATCGAGGATTGTGGTAGCAGGATCGACAGCACGCAGAAGGGACCGAGCCGATCCACGGCTTACGCATTCTGCCTCTTCGACCGCTGAGCTCCTGCACGTCCATTTCGTGGGTTGGCTTAGGCATAGGTTGTTCATTCCATGTCTAAGCCCCAGCTGGACCGAGGGTTGTGGCAGCAAGACCGGCAGCACGCAGACGGGGACCGGGCTGATCCCCGACTTGCACATTATGCCTCTTCGATCGACTCAGCGCCCGCACGCTCATTTCATGGGTTGACTTAGGCATACGAAGTTCATTCCGAGTCTAAGACCAGACCAGACCGAGGGTTGCACAGTAGGATCGACAGCACGCAGGAGGTGACCGGGCCATTCCCGGGCTTGCGCATACTGCCTCTCCGATCCGCTGAGCGCTCGCACGTTCATTTCATGGGTTGACTTTGGCATACAGAGTTCAGCCCAGTCTAAGCATACGAAGTTCATTCCTAGTCTAAGATCAAACTAGATCGAGGGTTACAGTCGCAGGATCGACAGCACGAATGAGGGATCAGGCCGATCCCCGACTTGTGCATTCTGCCTCTCCGACCGGCTGAGCACCCACACACCCATTTCGTGGGTTGGCTTAGGCATAGGGAGTTTATTCCATGTCTAAGCCCCAACCGGACCTAGGGTTGTGGCAGCGGGATCGGTAGCACGCAAAGGTGGATCGAGTCGATGTTCGGCTTGCGCATTATGCCATTCCAGGTGGCTCAACGCCCGCATGCTCGTTTCGTGGGTTGACTTAGGCATACGAAGTTCATTCCCAGTCTAAGATTGGACCGGACCGAGGGTTGCGGTAGTAGGATCGACAACACGTAGGGGGGATCAGGTCGATCCCCGACTTGCGTATTCTGCCTCTCCGGTCGGCTAAGCACCCGCATGCTCGTTTCATGGGTTGGCTGAGGCATGCGGAGTTCATTCCCAGTCTAAGATCGGATCGAACTGAAGGTTGTGATAGCAGGACCGGCAGCAAGATCAGCAGCACGCAAGGGAGATCGGGTCAATCCCCGACTTGCGGATTATGCCTCTCTGGCCGGCTGAGCACCCGTATGCTTGTTTCATGGGCTGGCTAAGGCATATAGAGTTCATTCCCAGTCTAAGATCAGATCGGACTGAAGGTTGCATTTGCAAGACCAGCAGCAGGATTGGCAGCATGTAGGGGGGACTGGGTTGATCCCCGGCTTGCGCATTCTGCCTCTCTGACTAACTGAGCACCCGCACGCTTGTTTCATGGGTTGGCTAAGGCATACAGACTTCATTCCATGTCTAAGCCCCAGCCAAACCGAGGGTTGTGGTAGCAGGACCGGCAGTGGGATCGATAGCAAGTAGAAGGGATCGGGCTGATCCCGGGCTTGCGCACATTATGCCTCTCTGGCCGGCTGATCACCCGCAACGCTGCTTCGTGGGTTAACTTAAGCATACGGAGTTCATCCCTAGTCTAAGCATACAAAGTTCATTCCCAGTCTAAGATCAGATCGGACTGAGGGTTGCGGCAGTAGGATCGACAACACGCAGGGGGATCGGGCTAATCCCTGGCTTGCGTATTCTGCCTCTCCGACCGACTGAGCGCCCGCACGCTCGTTTCATGGTTTAGCTTAGGCATACGGAGTTCATTCCATGTCTAAGCATACGGAGTTCATTCCAGTCTAAGATTTTGAGCCACGGTACACATGCTAGACTTGGGCATGTGCTGGTGCCGTATTTTTTTCGTTGGAGGCAGCATCACAGGAGAGCTTAACCGACGGCATTGGGGGTTCTAACGATTGGGGGGGCCGGGGGGTGTGTGCACATGATGTGCAATGGGTGCTGGTACTTGGCCCTTATATTGGTCCTCTATCCCTCATCAAACCTCGAGAACTCCCACCCCTTAAAGAGCATTGGAGATTTTATAGGTTTGCTTCTAGTAGCCATTAAAGTGTCTAAATTTAGGACACTTTTTTCAAACAGTCACAAAATCCTCTCCACTTTGTGTTTTTAGCTGAATTTTTTTGTACATGCCAAAAACAATACAAGGGTCACCTCTACCAAATTTGGGGACAAAAATCTTTCTAAAAAAATTTTAAAAAATCCCAAACCGCAAAAGGTTTTAAAAATCGTGAAAAATAAAAAAAGGGTCGTCCTGCCACGAAACTTCACATGAAGGCTTAGGGGACCATTGTATGAATTTACAAGCCATAAAAATGGCATTAGCATGGTAGAAATATGAAGATGTGCTTGAACCCACCTACCATTCGTTCATCCCCGACTTGCGCATCCTGCCTCTCTGGTCGGCTGAGCGCCCGCACGCTCGTTTTGTGAGTTGACTGAGGCATAGGAAATTCATCCCCAGTCTAAGCATACAGAGTTCATTCCCAGTCTAAGATCGGACCAGACCGAGGGTTCCAGCAGCTGGATTGGCAACACGCAAGGGGGTCGGGCCGATCTCTGGCTTGCGCATTTTGCCTCTCTGGCCGGCTGAGCGATCGCACGCCTGTTTCATGGGTTGGCTTAGGCATAGGGAGTTCAATCGATGTCTACGCCCAAGCCAGACCGAGGGTTGTGGTAGCGGGGCTGGTAGCATGCAGAGGGGGATCGGGTCGATCCTCGGCTTGTGGATTATGCCTCTTCGATCGACTCAGTGCTTGCACACTCGTTTCGTGGGTTGACTTATGCATACAGAGTTCATTCCCAGTCTAAGATCGGACTGGACTGAGGTTGCGGTGGCAGGATCGACAGCACGCAAGGGGGACCGGGCCAATCCCCAGCTTACGCATCTTGCCTCTCTGGTCGACTGAGCGCCCGCACGCTCGTTTCATTGGTTGACTTAGGCAAACGGAGTTCATCCCCATTCTAAGCGTAAGGAGTTCATTCCCAGTCTAAAATCGGATCAGATCGAGGGTTACGGCAGCAGGATTGGTAGCACGCAGGGGGGACTAGGTCGATCCTCAGCTTGCGCATTCTACCTCTCCAGCTGGCTAAGCGCCCACACGCCCGTTTCGTGGGTTGGCTTAGGCATAGGGAGTTCATTCCATGTCTAAGCCCTAGCCGAACCGAGGGTTGTGGCAGCGGGACCGGTAGCACACAGAAGGGGATCGGGTCGATCCCTGGCTTGCGCGTTTGCCTCTCCGGTCGGTTCAACGCCCCCACACCCGTTTTGTGGGTTGAGTTAGGCATACGAAGTTCATTTCCAGTCTAAGATCGGACCGGACTGAGGGTTAAGGTAGCAGGATAGATAACATGCAATGGGGGACCGGGCCGGTCCCCAACTTGCGCATTCTGCCTCTCCAGTCGACTGAGCGCCCGCACGCTCATTTTATGGGTTGGCTTAGGCATACAGAGTTCATTGCATGTGTAAGCATACAGAGTTCATTCCCAGTCTAAGATCGGACCAAACCGAGGGTTGTGGCAATAGGACCAGCAGCAGGATTGGCAGCATGTAGGGGTGGACTAGGCCAATCCCCGGCTTGCACATTTTGCCTATCAGGCAGGCTGAGCGCCCGCATGCTCATTTCATGTGTTGGCTTAGGCATACGGAGTTCATTCCATATCTAAGCCCCAGTCAGACCGAGGGTTGTGGTAGCAAGACCGGCAGCGAGATCGGTAGCACACACTGGGGGATCGAGCTGATCCCCGGCTTACGCATTATACCTCTCTGGCCTGCTGAGCGCCCACATGCTCATTTCATGGGTTGACCTAGGCATATGGAGTTCATCCCCAGTCTAAGCATACGGAGTTCATTCCCAGTCTAAGATTGGACCGGACCGAGCGTTGTGGCAGCAGGATCGGTAGCACGCAGGGGGGATCGGGCCGATCCTCGACTTGTGCATTCTGCCTCTCCGATCTGCTGAGCGCCCGCATGCCCGTTTCATGGGTTGGCTTAGGCATAGTAAGTTCATTCCATGTCTAAGCCCCAGTCGGACCAAGGGTTGTGGCAGCGAGACCGGTAGCATGCAGAGGGGGACTAGGTTGATCCCCGATTTACGCATTATGCCTCTTCGGCCTGCACGCTCATTTCGTGGAGTTGACTTATGCATACAGAGTTTATTCCCAGTCTAAGATCAGACCGGACCAAGGGTTGCAGTAGCAGGATCGACAGCACGTAGGGGGGACCCAGCCGATCCCCGACTTGCACATTCTGCCTCTCCGGTCGACTGAGCACCCGCACGTTCGTTTCGTGGGTTGGCTTAGGCATACGGACTTCATTCCATGTCTAAGCATACGGAGTTCATTCCCAGTCTAAGATTTTGAGCCGTGGTGCACATGCTGGGCTCGAGCATGTGCTGGTGCCGCATTTTTTTCGCTCGACGCACCATCGTCGGAGAGCCTAACCAACGGCATTGGGGGTTCCGACGATTGGGGGGGCCAATGGGGTGTGCGCACATGATGTGCAATGGGTGCTGGTACTTGGCCCTTATATTGGCCCCCTATCCCTCATCAAACCTCCAGAACTCACAACCCCTTAAAGAGCATTTGAGATTTTATAGGTTTGCTGTCAGTAGCCATTAAAGTGTTTAAAATGGGGACACTTTTTCAAACGGTCACAAAATCTTCTCCACATTGAGTTTTTAGTTGAATTTGTTTGTGCATGCCAACAAAAATAAAGGGATCACCGCTACCAAATTTGGGGCCAGAACTCTTTCTAAAAAAATTTAAAAAAATCCTGAACCGCAATAAGTTTTAGAAATCGTAAAAAATAGAAAATGGGTCGTCTTGCCACGAAACTTCACATGAAGGCTTAGGGGACCAGTGTATGAATTTACAAGCCATAAAAATGGCATTGGCATGGCTGAAATATGAAGATGTGCTTGAACCCACCTACCACTGGTTCGATGCCCAGCTTACGCATCCTGCCTCTCTGGTCGGCTGAGTGCCCGCACGCTCGTTTCGTGGGTTGACTTAGGCATATGGAGTTCATCCCCATTCTAAGCATACGGAGTTCATTCCCAGTCTAAGATCGAATCGGATCAGGGGTTGCGGCAGCAGGATCGGTAGCACGTAGGGGGGACCGAACTAATCCTGACTTACGCATTCTGCCTCTCCGGTCGACTGAGCGCCCGCACACCCATTTCATGGGTTGGCTTAGGCATAGGGAGTTCATTCCATGTCTAAGCTCCAGTCGGACCGAGGGTTGTGGCAGCGGGATCGGCAGCACGCAGAGGGGGACTGAGCCGATCCCTGACTTGCTCATTATGCCTCTCCGGTCGGCTCAGCGCTCGTACGCTTGTTTCGTTGGTTGACTTAGGCATACGGAGTTCATTCCCAGTCTAAGATTGGACCGGACCGAGGGTTGCAGTAGCAGGATCAACAGGACGCAGGGAGGGACCGAGACGATCCCCAACTTGTGCATTCTGCCTCTCCGATCGACTGAGCACCCGCACGCTCGTTTCATGGGTTGGCTTAGGCATACGGAGTTCATTCCATGTCTAAGCATACGCAGTTCATTCCCAGTCTAAGATCAAACTGAACTGAGGGTTGCGGCAGCAAGATTGGCGCACGCAGGGGGGATCGGGCCGATCCCCGGCTTGCGCATTCTGCCTCTTCAGCCAACTGAGCGCCCGTACGCCCATTTCGTGGATTGGCTTAGGCGTAGGAAGTTCATTCCATGTCTAAGCCCCAGCCAGACCGAGGGTTGTGGTAGCGGGACTGACAGCACGCAGAGAGGGACCGGGCCGATCCCCGACTTGCGCATTATGCCGTCTTCGACCGGCTCTGCACCTGCACGCTCGTTTCTTGGGTTGACTTATGCATACAGAGTTCATTCCCAATCTAAGATCAGACCAGACCAAGGGTTACGTAGCAGGATCGACAGCACGCAGGGGGGCACCGGGCCAATCCCCGGCTTGCACATTCTGCCTCTCCGACTGACTGAGCGCTTGCACGCTCGTTTCATTATTTGGCTTAGGCATACGAAGTTCATTCCATGTCTAAGCATACGGAGTTCATTCCAGTCTATGATTTTGAGCCACGGTACACATACTGGGCTTGGGCATGTGCTGGTGCCGCATTCTTTTTGCCTGAGGCTGCTTTACCGGAGAGCCTAACCGACGGCATTGGGGGTTCTAAAGATTGGGGGGCCGGGGGGTGTGCGCACAAGATGTGCAATGGGTGCTGGTACTTGGCCCTTATATTGGCCCCCTATCCCTCATCAAACCTCGAGAACTCACACCCCCTTAAAGAGCATTTGAGATTTAATAGGTTTGCTGCCTGTAGCCATTAAAGTGTCTGAAATGGAGACACTTTTTTCAAACGATCACAAAATATTCTCCACTTCGAGTTTTTAGCTGAATTTTTTTATGCATGCCAAAAAATTAACAAGGGTCACCTCTACCAAATTTACGGACAAAAATCTTTCTAAAAAATTTTAAAAAATCCCGAACCGTAAAAAGTTTCAAAAATCATGGAAAATAAAAAATGGGTCGTCTTGCCACGAAACTTCACATGAAGGCTTAGGGGACCATTGTATGAATTTGCAAGCCACAAAAATGGCATTGGCATGGAAGAAATATGAAGATGTGCTTGAACCCACCTATCACCCGTTCGATCCCCGGCTTGTGCATCCTGCCTCTCTGGTCGGCTGAGCGCCCGCACGCTCGTTTCGTGGGTTGACTTAGGCATACGGAGTTCATCCCCAGTTTAAGCATACGGAGTTCATTCCCAGCCTAAGATCGGACTGGACCGAGGGTTGCGACAGCAAGATCGGCACCACGTAGGGGGGATCGGGTCGATCCCCGGGTGGCGCATTTTGTCTCTTCGGTCGGCTGAGCGCCCGCACACCCGTTTCGTGGGTTGGCTTAGGCATAGGAAGTTCATTCCATGTCTAAGCCCCAGTCAGACCGAGGGTTGTGGCAGTGGGACCGATAGCACACAGAAGGGGACCGGGTCGATTCCTGGCTTGCGCATTCTACCACTCCGACCGGCTGAGCACCTGCACGCTCGTTTCATGGGTTGGCTTAGGCATACGGAGTTCATTCCGTGTCTAAGCATACGGAATTCATTCCAGTGTAAGAGTTTGAGCCGTGATGCACATGCTGGGCTCGGGCATGTGCTGGTGCCGTATTTTTTTCACCCGGGGCACCATCGCCTGAGCATCGTCGGAGAGCCTAATCGACGGCATTGGAGGTTTCGGCGATGGGGGGGCTGGGGGGTGCGTGCACATGATGTGCGATGGGTGCTGGTACTTGGCCCTTATATTGGCCCCCTATCCCCCATCAAACCTCGAGAACTCACACCCCCTTAAAGAGCATTTGAGATTTTATAGGTTTGCTGCCAGTAGCAATTAAAGTGTCTGAAATGGGGACACTTTTTTCAAACAGTCACAAAATCTTCTCCACTTCGAATTTTTAGCTGAATTTTTTTATGCATGCCAATAAAATACAAGGATCAGTTCTGCCAATTTTGGGGACAAAAACTTTCTAAAAAAATTTTAAAAAATCCCGAACCCCAAAAAGTTTTGAAAATCTTGAAAAATAGAAAACGGGTCATCTTGCCACGAAACTTCACATGAAGGCTTAGGAGGCCGTTGTATGAATTTACAAGCCATAAAAATGGCATTGGCATGGCAGAAATATGAAGATGTGCTTGAACCCACCTACCACCCGTTTGATCCCCGGCTTGCGCATCCTGCCTCTCTGGTCGGCTGAGCGCCCGCACGCTCGTTTCGTGGGTTGACTTAGGCATACGGAGTTCATTACCAGTCTAAGATCAGACCAGACTGAGGGTTGCAGTAGCAGGATTGGCAGCACGTAAGGGGGATCGAGCCGGTCCCCGACTTGCGCATTTTCCCTCTTCGACCGGCTAAGCGCCCGAACGCTCGTTTCGTGGGTTGGCTTAGGCATACGGAGTTCATTCCATGTCTAAGCATACAGAGTTCATTCCCAGTCTAAGATCAGACCATATCGAAGGTTGCGGCAGTAGGACCAGCTGTAGAATCGATAGCACGCAGAGGGGACGGGGCCAATCCCTGGCTTGCGCATTCTGCCTCTCCGGTCGGTTGAACGCCCTCACACTGGTTTCGTGGGTTGGCTTAGGCATACAGAGTTCATTCAATGTCTAAGCCCAGTCGGATCGAGGGTTGTGGCAGCAAGACCGGCAACGGGATTGGCAACACGCAGAGGGGGATCGGGCTGATCCCCGACTTGCACATTACGCCTCTCCGGCCGGCTGAGCACCCGCATGCTCGCTTCATGGGTTGACTCAGGCATACGAAGTTCATCCCCAATCTAAGCATACGGAGTTCTTTCCCTGTCTAAGAACAGACCGGACCGAGGGTTGAGGCAGCAGGATCGACAGCACGCAGGGTGGACCAGGTCGATCCCCAGCTTGCGCATTCTGCCTCTTCGACCGGTTGAGCAGCCGCACACCCATTTCGTGGGTTAGCTTAGGTGTAGAGAGTTCATTCCATGTTTAAGACCCAGTCGGACCGAGGGTTGTGGTAGTGGGACTGACAGCATGCAAATGGGGATTGGGTCGATCCCCAGCTTGTGTATTATGCCTCTTCGACCGGTTCAGCACCCATACACTCGTTTCATCGGTGGACTTAAGCATACGGAGTTCATTCCCAGTCTAAGATCAGACCAAACTGACGCTTACGCTAGTAGGATTGACAGCATGTAAGGGGGGACCGGGCCGATCCCCGGCTTGCACATTCTGCCTCTACGACCAGCTGAGCGCCCGCACGTTCGTTTCGTGGGTTGGCTTAGGCATACGGAGTTCATTCCATGTCTAAGCATACGAAGTTCATTCCCAATCTAAGATTTTGAGCAACAGTGCACATGCTAGGCTCGGGCATATGCTGGTACCGTATTTGTTTTGCCCAGGGCACCATCGTCGGAGCATTGTCGGAGAGCCTAACCGACGGCATTACGATTTCCGACGATTGGGGGGCCGGGGGGTGTGCGCACATGATGTGCGATGGGTGCTGGTACTTGGCCCTTATATTCGCCCCCTATCCTCATCAAACCTCAAGAACTCACACCCCCTTAAAGAGCATTCGAGATTTTATAGGTTTGCTGCCAGTAGCCATTAAAGTGTCTGAAATGGGGACACTTTTTTCAAATGGTCAGAAAATCTTCTCCACTTCGATTTTTTAGCTGAATTTTTTTATGCATGCCAACAAAAATACAAGGATCACCTCTACCAAATTTGGGGACAAAACTCTTTCTAAAAAAAGTTTAAAAAATCTCGAAAGGCAAAAAGTTTCAAAAATCGTGAAAAATAGAAAACGGGTCGTCTTGCCACGAAACTTCACATGAAGGCTGAGGGGACCATTGTATGTATTTACAAGCCATAAAAATGGCATTGTCATGGCAGAAATATGAAGATGTGCTTGAATCCACCTACCTCTCCTTCGATCCCCAGCTTGCGTATCCTGCCTTTTTGGTCAGCTGATCGCCCGCACGCTCGTTTCGTGGGTTGACTTAGGCATACAAAGTTCATCCCCAGTCTAAGCATACAAAGTTCATTCCCTGTCTAAGATCGGACTGGACTGAGGGTGGCGGCAGCAGGATCGACAGCACGCAGGGGGGATCGGGCCGATCCCCGGCTTGCACATTTTGCCTCTCTGGCCGGTTGAGCGCCCGCACGCCCATTTTGTGGGTTGGCTTAGGCATAGGGAGTTCATTCCATGTCTAAGCCCTAGCCAGACCAATGGTTGTGGCAGCGGGACCGGTAGCACGCAGAGGTGGACTGGGTCAATCCTTGGCTTGCGCATTATGGCTCTCCGGCCAACTCAGTGCCCGCACACTCGTTTCATGGGTTGACTTAGGCATACGGAGTTCATTCCCAGTCTAAGATCAAACCAAATTGAGGGTTACGGCAGCAAGATCGACAGCATGTAGGTGGGGACCGCGTCGATCCCTAGCTTGTGCATTCTACCTCTTCGACCAACTGAGCACCCACACGCACGCTCGTTTCATGGGTTGGCTTAGGCATATGGAGTTCATTCCATGTCTAAGCATACGGAGTTCGTTCCCAATCTAAGATCAGACCGGACCGAGGGTTACGACAGTAGGTCTAGCAGTAGAATCGGTAGCACATAGGGGGGATAGAGCCGATCCCCGGCTTGCGCATTCTGCCCCTCCGACTGGCTGAGTGCCTGCACGCTCATTTCATGGTTTGGCTTAGGCTTACAGAGTTCATTCCATGTCTAAGCCCTAGCCGGATCGGGGGTTGTGGCAGTAGGACCGGTAGCAGGATCGACAGCACGCAGAGGGGGACCGGGCTAATCCCCGACTTGCACATTATGCTTTTTCGACCAGCCTCTTCGATCGACTGAGTGCCCGCTCGCTCGTTTCGTGGGTTGACTTAGGCATACGGAGTTCATCCCCAGTCTAAGCATACGGAGTTCATTCCTAGTGTAGGATCGGATCGAAACGGATCGGACCGAGGGTTGTGGCAATAGGATCGGCTTGCACATTCTACCTTTCCTGCTGGCTGAGCACCCGCATGCCTGTTTCATGGGTTGGCTTAGGCATAGGGAGTTCATTCCATGTCTAAGCCCTAGCTAGACCGAGGGTTGTGGTAACTGTACCAGCAGCACACAGAGGGGGATCGGGCTGAGCCCCGGCTTGCACATTATGCCTCTTCGGTCGGTTCAGCACCCGTACGCTCATTTTATGGGTTGACTTTTGCATAAGGAGTTCATTCCCAGTCTAAGATCCGATCGGACCGAGGGTTACGACAGCAAGACCGATAGCACGCAGGGGGGATCAGGCCGGTCCCCAGCTTGCGCATTCTGCCTCTCCGACCGGCTGAGAGCCCGCATGCCCATTTTATGGGTTGCTTAGGCATAGGGAGTTCATTCCATGTCTAAGCCCCAGTCGAACCGAGGGTTGTGGTAGTGGGATCGGTAGCACGCAGAAGGGGACCAGGCTGATCCTCGACTTACGCATTCTGCCTCTCCGGTCGGCTAAGCGCCCGCACGCTCGTTTCGTGGGTTGACTTAGGCATACGAAGTTCATCCCCAGTTTAAGCATATGGAGTTCATTCCCAGTCTAAGATCGGATCAGACCGAGGGTTGCGGCAGCAAGATCGACAGCACGCATGGGGGACCTGGCCAATCCCCGACTTGCCCATTCTGCCTCTCTGGCCGGTTGAGCACCCGCGCACCCGTTTCATGGGTTGGCTTAGGCCTAGGGAGTTTATTCCATGTCTAAGCCCTAGCCAGACTGAGGGTTGTGGCAGCAAGACCGGCAGCACGCAGAGCGGACCGGGTCGATCCTCGGCCTGCGCATTATGCCTCTTCGGTCGACTCAGCACCCGCACGCTCGTTTCATGCGTTGACTTATGCATACGGAGTTCATTCTCAGTTTAAGATTGGACCGAACTGAGGGTTGCAGCAGCAGGATGGACAGCACACACGGGGGACCGGCCGATCCCCGGCTTGCACATTTTGCCTCTTCGGTCGACTGAACGCCCGCACGCTCGTTTCGTAGGTTGGCTTAGGCATACAGAGTTCATTCCATGTCTAAGGATACAGAGTTCATTCCCAGTCTAAGATTTTGAGCCACAGTGCACATGCTGGGCTCGGGCATGTGCTGGTGCCACATTTTTTTCGCCCGAGGCACCATCGTCGGAGCATAGTCGGAGAGCCTAACCGACGGCATTGGGGGGCCGGAGGGTGTGCGCACATGATGTGCGATGGGTACTGGTACTTGGCCCTTATGTTGGGCCCCTATCCCTCATCAAACCTCGAGAACTCACACCCCCTTAAAGAGCATTTGAGATTTTATAGGTTTGCTCCCAGTAGCCATTAAAATGTCTGAAATGGGGACACTTTTTTCAAACGATCACAAAATCTTCTCCACTTCGAGTTTTTAGCTGAATTTTTTAATGCATGCCAACAAAAGTACAAGGATCACCTCTAAAAATTTGGGGACAAAACTCTTTCTAAAAAAATTTTAAAAAATCCCGAACCGTAAAAAGTTTCAAAAATCGTGAAAAGTAGAAAACGAGTCGTCTTGCCACGAAACTTCACATGAAGGCTTAGGGGACCATTGTATGAATTTACAAGCCATAAAAATGGCATTGGCATGGCAGAAATATGAAGATGTGCTTGAACCCACCTACCACCCATTCGATCCCCGACTTGCGCATCCTACCTCTCTGGCCGGCTGAGCGCTTGAACGCTCATTCGTGGGTTCACTTAGGCATACAAAGTTCATCCCTAGTCTAAGCATATGGAGTTCATTCCCAATCTAAGATCCGATAGGATCGAGGGCTGCAGAAACAGGATCGGTAGCACGCAGGGTGGATCAGGTCGATCATCGGCTTACACATTCTGCCTCTCCAGCCGGCTGAGTGCCTGCATGCCTGTTTTGTGGGTTGGCTTAGGCATAGGTAGTTCATTCCATGTGTAAGCCCCAACCAGACCAAGGGTTGTGGCAGCGGGACTGGCAGCATGCAGAGGGAGATCGGGCCGATCCCTGGCTTACGCATTATGCCTCTCTGATTGGCTCAGCACCCACACGCTCGTTTCCTGGGTTGACTTAGGCATACGGAGTTCATTCCCAGTCTAAGATCAGACCAGACCGAGGGTTACAGCAGCAGGATCGACAGCACGTAAGGGGATCGAGCGATCCTTGGCTTGCGCATTCTACCTCTCCGACCGACTGAGCGCCCGCACGCTCATTTCGTGGGTTGGCTTAGGCATACGGAGTTCATTCCATGTCTAAGCATACGGAGTTCACTCCCAGTCTAAGATCAAACCGAACCAAAGGTAGTGGCAGGAGGACCGACAACAGGATCGGTAGCACGCAGGGGGTACCAGGCCGATCCTCGGCTTGTGAATTTTGCCTCTTCGACCGGCTAATCGCCCGTACACTCGTTTCATGGGTTGGCTTAGGCATACAGAGTTATTCCATGTCTCAGCCCCAGCCGGACCGAGGGTTGTGGCAGCAAGACCAACAGCGGGATAGACGGTATGCAGAGGGGGATTGAGCTGATCCCCGGCTTGCGCATTATGCCTCTTCGATCGGCCTCTCTGATTGGCTGAGCGCCCGTATGCTCGTTTCATGGGTTGACTTAGGCATACGGAGTTCATCCCTAGTCTAAGCATACGGAGTTCATTCCCAATCTAAGATCGAATCAGACCGAAGGTTATGGTAGCAGGATTGACAAGACGCAGGGGGGATCGAGTCGATCCCCGGCTTGTGCATTTTGCCTCTCCGATCGACTGAACGCCCGCATGCCCTTTTCATGGGTTCGCTTCATAGGGAGTTCATTCCATGTCTAAGCCCCAGCCAGACTGAGGGTTGTGGCAGCAGGACGGGCAGCACACAGAGGGGGACCGGGCCGATCCCTGGCTTGCGCATTATGCCTCTTCGACTGGCTCAGCGCCCGCACGGTCGTTTCATTGGTTGACTTATGCATACGGAGTTCATTCCTAGTCTAAGATCGGACCAGACCAAGGGTTGCGGCAGCAGGATCGACAGCATACAGGGCGTGACTGGGCTGATCCCCAACTTGCGCATTCTGTCTCTCTGACCGAATGAGCGCCCGCACTCTTGTTTCGTGGGTTGGCTTAGGCATACAGAGTTCATTCCATGTCTAAGCATACGGAGTTCACTCCCAGTCTAAGATTTTGAGCCACGATGCACATCTGGGCTCGAGCATGTGCTGGTGTCACATTTTTTTTGCCTGGGGCACCATCATCGGAGCATCACCGGAGCATCGTCGGAGAGCCTAACCGACGGCATTGGGGGTTTCGACAATTGGGGGGGCCGGGGGGTGTGCACACATGATGTGCGATGGGTGCTGGTACTTGTGTCACGGGCTCCGATCTTAGACTCAGAAACCGTGCAGCCTTAGTCTTGGAATCTCCTCTTTTATGCCTAGGTCAGCCTAAAACACAAGTGTACGGGCACTACAACAATGGGAAGGGCTGATTACGCAAGTTAGAGAGAAACAGGATAAGAAGGCAGAATTTTGGAAATGCTATTATATTCACTGAAACAGAAGTGTTTGATGGTGTACAAATGAGGGAAGAGCAGCCCTCTATTTATAGTTGAGGCTTTAGCTCACACTTAATGGCAATATCCCTAGAATAAAGGCTAAAATCTTGGGATTATACAGATTGCAATCAATCAGGATGCTAACTCCTGATTTTCAGGGTCAACCAAATCTGCCAGGATGCTGCTGCTGATCCTGCCTGCTTCCAAAAGCTTCCCTTGCTTGTTCAGCACCTTGGGCCCTTCTGGATGTGGTGTGGGCAGCTTGTATGCCAGGCCTTGGTCTCACGGGTTAGCCTGCAAGTTGGACGGGCGTTCTGAACTCGTTTGCTATGCTTTGTGCACAGATACCCGCCAGCACGCCTGGTCTGCGGGCCTCAACCTCTAGCTCACCTGCTGGTGCACCTGATGTGCCTGACGCACCCACCCAGGGTGTGACATTCTCCCTCACCTGATTGTGCAATGCCCTCGTTGTGTCTTCTACATGGTACTGCCTGATCTGGTCCCTGAACTACCATAAGTCATCTACTGATTCGCAGCTCACCTCGCTGTCTGGAAGTCCCTTCCAGTGCACCAAGTACTCTTATCTTGGCTGATAGTTCTTCCGTCTCACCTTCTGGTCAGCTATGATGTTGTAGACCTCCTTCTCATATGAGGCCCTTGCTCTCAATGGCGCACGCTTTGACTTTGCCCGTCCTGGATCTCCCTCATCCTTATGGAATGGCTTGAGCATGCTCACATGGAACACCGGGTGTACCCTCAGCTTGGGTGGCATATCCAGCTTGTAGGCAACCTTGCCTACCCTCTTGACTACTCAGAAAGGTCCCTCATACCTCCAGACTAAGCCTTTGTGTAGCCCCCTATGGCACACAATGGGATGCAGCTTCACCAACACCAAGTCTCCAACCTGGAACTGCACGTCCCGCCTATTCTGGTTGCCCACTTTTTTAACCTCTTGGCCGCCTTGTGTAGACAAACTCTGGCCAAGTCAATTTGCTCCTGCCATGCCTTGGCAAACTTGTATGCTGCTGGATTCAGTCTTGTATAACCTACAGCAATCGAACCGGGTGTTAGTGGTTGTTGCCCTGTCATAACCTCAAATGGGCTCTGGTTTGTTGCCTCGCTCCTTTGCAAGTTGTAGGAAAACTATGCAATATCAAGCAGCTTTGGCCAATCCCTTTGTATGGCATTCACATAGTACCTGAGGTAGACCTCTAATAGTCCATTCACTCGTTCTATCTGCCCATCGGTTTACGGATGCATGCTGGTGGAAAAGTTCAAGTCTGACCCCAACAGCTTGAACAACTCAATCCAGAACCTGCCCGTGAAACACCCATCCCGATCGCTAATAATGGTCCTTGGCACTCTCCAGTACTTAACCATGTTTTTCAGGAACAATCGAGCTACCTCCTCGGTTGGGCACTCCTTGGTTGCTAGAATGAAGATTCCATACTTGGAAAACCTATCCACCACTACCATGATGCTTCCAAACCCTTCTGCTTTGGGCAAACCGACTATAAAGTCCAGAGAAACACTCTCCCATGGTTGCTCTGGCATTGCCAATTGCTCAAAGAGACCGCCTGGTTTCTTGAACTCTACCTTGTCCTATTGGCACACAAGACAAGTCTTCACATAGGCCTCCACATCATCCCTCATGTACGGCCAGTAGTACCGGTCCTCGATCAGAGCCAAGGTACGGCTCACGGCACAAACAGTCTACTGCCTCTGGTGTACAGTAAGCCATCCTGCAACCAAAACTGCCTAGTCTTACCTTGCTGGGCGTACTCCATCAAAGCCTTTGCTGTAGGATCATACGCAAGTCCTTTCTTGATACGTAGTACCAGTAACCCCTCTGGTTGACTAATGGCAGCAAGGTTAGCCTTTTTGCTTAGGGCATCTGCCACTAGGTTCACCCGTCCTGGCTTGTACTCCATCTAAAAATCAAATTCTGCAAGAAAATCTTACCATCTGCCCGCTTGAGGGACAGCTTCTTCTGCGTCTGGAAGTAGTTGGTCACCACATTGTTCGTCTTCACCACGAACCTCGACCCCAATAGGTAATGGTGCCAAGCGCACAAGCAGTGCACCACTACAATCATCTCCTTCTCTTGGACCGTGTACTTACGCTCAGTCTCGTTCAGCTTCCTACTTTTGAACATGACTGGACGTCCCTCCTGCATCAACACGCCCCTATGCAAAGTCTAATGCATCCATATGCACCTCATACGACTTGGCATGGTCTGGCAAGGCCAAGACTGGCTCCTTGGTCACAGCCTATTTCAACCTGTCAAAGGCTTCCTGGCACCCTACGCTCCACTCCCATGCTTTCCCTTTCTTAAGCAAGTCAGTCAATGGCGTGGCTATTGCTGAGTGACCTTTGATGAAGCGCCTATAGTAGTTGACCAGCCCAAGCAACGATCCCAATTTAGTGACCTTGGCTGGCGGTTGCCACTCCAGGATGGCGTGTATCTTACCTTCATCCATGCGTATCCTACCACTTCCCACTATGTGGCCAAGGAACAAGATCTCCTATTGGGCGAATGAGCACTTCTCCCTCTTGACAAATAGCTTGTGCACCCGCAACACCTCGAACACCTATCTCAAGTGGTCTACATGCTCTCCCAAAGTCTGGCTGTAGATCACAATGTCATCCAAATAAACCACAATAAACCATTCAAGGAATGACTGAAGTACCTTGTTCATAAGGGTGCAGAATGTTGCTAGGGCGTTCGTGAGTTTGAAAGGCATCACCAAGAACTCATACGAACCATATCGAGTGACACATGCTGTCTTTGGCTCATCTCCCTCCTCGATCTTGACTTGATAGTAGCCTAACCTCAAATCCAGCTTGGTGAACCACCTTGTGCTCCCAAGTTGATCGAACAAGTCTACAATAAGTGGGATGGGGTACTTGTTCTTGATGGTTAGCTTGTTCAAAGCCCGATAGTCTATGCACAGCTGTGACTACCCATCATGCTTGTGCTAAAATAGAACCGGTGCACCATCGGGTGCCTTCGATGACCTGATGAAGTCGGTATCAACTAACTTTTTGAGCTACTTCCTCAACTCCTCCAACTCTGGTGGAGACATTCGGTAAGGGGCTCTAGCTGGTGGCTTGGCCTCAGACACCAACTCGATCTTGTGGTCCACCTCCCTCTTAGGTGGTAGCTTGCTAGGTAGCTTTACGGGTATCACATCACTAAAGGTCTTTAGCACTTTTAGCACTTCCAAGGGTGACTCAGTCTCCTTCTCCCTTGGCTCATCATATTTCAGGGCTACCAAGAAAGTGTCTTCTTGTCTGCTTACCGCCTTGGCAAATTAGATGGCTGACATCACCCACGACCCAACTCCAGACCCTCTCCTCAATGGCACTAGGCATTGGCACCGTGCATCCAAGATGCAAACACAATCGGCAAAAGGCACAAGGAGGGCGTTAATCCGAATAAGGAAATCCAACCCAATCACAAACTCATAGTCATCAAGGGTATTACCTCAATGGTCTCCTTGCCTTTCCAGTCTCCAAGCTGTAACTCCACTCCGCGCGTTACTCCAATGGCTGGAACTTCCTTGGAGTTCACCGTTTTAATGGTACCAATCCCTTTTTGCATCTTTAGTTCGAGCTTTCGGGCCTTATCACTTGAAATAAAAAGATGTGAGGCACCTGTGTCCACCAGTGCGCTCACCTTCTGACCCGCAACCATCAGATCCATAAACATCAAGCCATTTGGCTTACGGCTCCCTTACTCTGGACAGCATTGAGCACCAATGACCCAAACTTTGTTGCCCCTGACTCTGGCTCCTCGTCAGACTCCTTGTCTACAGCAGCCAGCTTGCCTTTCTATGGGTAATTGCTCGCTATGTGGCTCCCTCCACATAGGTAGCATGCTAGTGGCCCTCAGTCTCCTATTGCTTTCCACTTGCCTGCTGGTGGCTTCCTCTCGCCATCATTGGTTGAACGGTCTCGGTCCCCATCCTTGGACTCCCAGTCATGGTCCTTCCCCTTGGACTGCTTCTTTCAGACCCTATCGTCCCTGCCCTTACCCTTGGGCTTGGTAGACTCGAACTTGTTCAGAGGCTTGAACTCTATCAAGGCCTCGCAGTAGTCATGGCTTTAGCCAAGTCATGAACTCCTCTCCTTTGTAGCTCATGCTTCAACCATGGCTTTAGCCCATCCAAGAAAGCAAATAAGGCATCCTTCTCACCTAGATCCGAGATCTGTAGCATCAGTTCAGAGAATTTCTGGACATACTCCCTTATGTCCCCTTGCTGGCTCAACCTGTGCAACTTTGCCCGTGCCTCATCATCGACATACTCCGGGTAAAATTGTTCTTGAACTCCTTTTGGAACTCTGCCCAGGTTCCAATCTTGGCACTCCCATGCCTGACATCATCACACTTGCACCTTTACCACAATAAGGCTACATTAGTGAGATATATAGCAGCAGTGCTTACCTTTATCACCTCGTCTTGCATGCCCATGGCCTGGAAGTACTGCTCCATACCCTAAAGGTAGTTATCTACTTTCTTGGCTACCCTAGTCCCCTTGAACTCCTTAGGCTTGGGGACATCCAATCTGGACTTGGACACTCCAGCAAACATGCCATTCCTAATGGCAGTCTTGCAAGCAACGAGCTCACTAGTAAGCTCCTCCATCCGCTGGCGCATGGCCTCCATGCCATCACCCAAGGTCAGCACTTCAGCCTCCAAGGTCTGATTCTTTTAGGTGAACACGTCCAAGCCTTTGTTGAGAGCAGCTTGCAGCTCACTTTGGATCTCCTCCCCCATGGAGTCTAGCGATGCAATGTGAGTCTCTACCCCTTCAAGCTTCTCCCCTATGTCGCCCATGGTCACCTCCACCTTGGCCAGCCTACCGTCCATGGTAGACCAGATATCTCTAGAACTGGCTTTCTTCCCTCTTCCACGCCCATGCTCCTGGGCCTCTGGTTGTTGGTTAGCAGTGTCACTTTGGGATGCCATCTCCTCTAACCTGTACAACACAAACACATAGAATCGAACTTCCTCTAATACCAACTGTCATGGGCTCCGACCTTAGACTCAGAAACCGTGCGGCTTAGGCTTGGAATCTCCTCCTTTATGCCTAAGTCAACCTAAAACATAAGCATACGGGCACTAGAACAACAGAAAGGGCTGATTATGCAAGTTAAAGAGAAACAAGATAAGAAGGCAGAATTCTGGAAATGCTCTTGTATTCACTGAAACAGAAGTGTTTGATGGTGTACAAATGAGGGAGGAGCAGCCCTCTATTTATAGTTGAGGCTTCAGCTTACACTTAATGGCAATATCCCTAGAATAAAGGCTAAAATCATGGGATTATACAGATTACAATCAATCAGGATGCTAACTCCTGATTTTCAGGGTCAACCAAATCTGCCAGGATGCTATTGCTGATCCTGCCTGCTTCCAGAAGCTTCCCTTGCGTGTCCAGCACCTTGGGCCCTTCTGGATGTGGTGCAGGCAGCTTGTATGCCAGGCCTTGGTCTCACGAGCTGGCCTGCAAGTTGGGCGGGCGTTCTGAACTTGTTTGCTAGGTTTTGTGTGCAGATACCCGCTAGCACGCCTGGTTTGTGGGCCTCAACCTCTGGCTCGCCTGTTGGTGCGTCTGATGTGCCTGGCGCGCCCACCCAGGGTGTGACACTTGGCCCTTATATTGGCCCCCTATCCCTCATCAAACCTCGAGAACTCACACCCCCTTAATGAGCATTTGAGATTTTATAGGTTTGTAGCCAGTAACCATTAAAGTGTCTGAAATAGGGACACTTTTTTCAAACGGTCGCAAAATCTTCCCCACTTCGAGTTTTTAGCTGAATTTTTTTGTGCATGCCAAAAAAAATACAAGGATCACCTCTACCAAATTTGGGGACAAAACACTATCTAAAAAAATTTTAAACAATCCCGAACCGTAAAATGTTTCAAAAATCATGAAAAATAGAAAACTGGTTGTCTTGCCATGAAACTTCACATGAAGGCTTAGGGGACCATTGTATGAATTTACAAACCATAAAAATGGCATTGGCATGGCAGAAATATGAAGATGTGCTTGAACCCACCTACCACCCGTTCGATATTCGGCTTGCGCATCCTACCTCTCCGATCGGCTGAGCGCCCCACACGCTCATTTCGTGGGTTGAATTAGTCATGCGAAGTTCATCCCCAGTCTAAGCATATGGGGTTCATTCCCAATCTAAGATCAGATCGGACTGAGGTTTACAGCAACAAGATCGACAGTACGTAGGGGGGACTAGGCCAATCCCCGACTTGTGCATTCTGCCTCTCCGACTGACTGAGCGCCCGCACGCCCATTTCGTGGGTTGGCTTAGGCATAGGGAGTTCATTCTATGTCTAAGCCCTAGCCGGACCGAGGGTTGTGGCAGCGGGATCGGCAGCATGCAGAAGGGGACCGGGTCGATCCCCGGCTTGCACATTATGCCTCTTTGGTCGGCTCAGCGCCCGCACGCTAATTTTGTGGGTTGACTTAAGCATACGGAGTTCATTCCCAGACTAAGATCGAACCGGACCGAGGGTTGCAACCGTAGGATCGACAGCACGTATGGGTGATCGGGTTGATCCCCGACTAGCTCATTCTGCCTCTACGGCCGACTGAGCGCCTGCACGCTCGTTTCACGGGTTGGCTTAGGCATACGGAGTTCATTCCATGTCTAAGCACATGGAGTTCATTCCCAGTCTAAGATCGAACTAGACCGAGGGTTACGATAGCAGGACCAGCAGTAGGATCGACAGCATGTAGGGGGGGATCAAGACGATCCCCAGCTTGTGCATTCTGTCTCTCCGGCCAGTTGATCGCCCTCACGCTCGTTTCGTGGGTTGCTTAGGCATACGGAGTTCATTGCATGTCTAAGCCCCAGCTGGAATGATGGTTGTGTCAGCAAGACCGACAGTGAGATCAACATCACACAGAGGGGGATCGGGCTGATCCCCAGCTTACGCATTATGCCTCTCCGACCGACCTCTCCAGCACCCGCATCGCTCGTTTCGTGGGTTGACATAGGCATACGAAGTTCATCCCCAATCTAAGCATACGGAGTTCATTCCCAGTCTATGATTTTGAGCCACGGTGCATGTGCTGGTGCCACATTCTTTTCACTCGGGGCACCATTGTCGGAGCATCACCGGAGAGCCTAACCAGTGGCATTGGGGGTTCCGACGATTTGGGGGGTCGGGGGGTGTGCGCACATGATGTGCGATGTGTGCTGGTACTTGTGTCACAGGCTCTAACCTTAGACTCAGAAATCGTGTGGCCTTAGGCTTGGAATCTCCTCCTTTATGCCTAAGTCAGCCTAAAACACAAGCGTGCGGGCACTAGAACAATGGGAAGGGCTGATTACACAAGTTAAAGAGAAACAGGATAAGAAGGTAGAATTCTAGAAATGCTCTTGTATTCACTGAAACGGAAGTGTTTGATGGTGTACAAATGAGGGAGGAGTAGCCCTGTATTTATAGTTGAGGCTCTAGCTTACACTTAATGGCAATATCCTTAGAATAAAGGCTAAAATCTTGGGATAATACAAATTACAATCAATCAGGATGCTAACTCCTAATTTTCAGGGTCAACTAAATCTACCAGGATGCTGCTGCGGATCCTGCCTGCTTCCAGAAGCTTCCCTTGCGTGTCCAGCACCTTGGTCCCTTTTGAATGTGGTGCGGGCAGCTTGTATGCCAGGCCTTGGTTTCACGGGCTAGCCTGCAAGTTGGGCAGGCGTTCTGAACTCGTTTGCTAGGCTTTGCGCACAGATACCCGCCAGCACGCCTAGTCTGCGGGCCTTAACCTCTGGCTCGCCTGCTGGTGTGCCTGATGTGCCTGGCGTGCCCGCCCAGGGCATGACATTCTCCCCCACCTGATTGTGCAATGCCCTTGTTGCATCTTCTGCATGGTACTGCGTATTCTGGTCCCCGAACTGCCATAAGTCATCTGCTGGTTCCCAGCTCGCCTCACTTTCTGGAAGTCCCTTCCAGCGCACCAAGTACTCTTGTCTTGGCTGATAGTTCTTCCGTCTCACCTCTCGATCAGCTATGATGCTGTAGACTCTTTCCATATGAGGGCTTGCACAATGGTGAGGTTTGACTCTACCCATCTGGATCTTCCCCATCTCATGCAACGGCTTTAGTATGCTCACATGGAAAAGGTGCCCTCGACGGTGCAATCCAGCTTGTAGGCAACATTGCTACCCTCTGACTACTCGAAAAGGTCCCTCATACCTCCGGACTAGGCCCCTTTGTGTCAGCCCCTATGGCGCACAATGGGATGCAGCTTCACCAACACCAGTCTCCCAACCTGGAACTGCACGTCCCACGTATTTTGGTCTGCCCACCTATCTTGGCCGCCTTGTGTAGACAAACTCTGCAAAGTCAGTTTGCTCCTGCATACCTTGGCAAACTTGTAATGCTGTTGGATTCGCCCTATATAACCTGCAGCAATCGAACCGAGTGTTAGTGGTTGTTGCCCTGTCACAACCTTAAACGGGCTCTGGTTCGTTGCCTCGTTCCTTTGCAAGTTGTAGGAAAACTGCGCAATATCTAGCAGCTTTGGCCAGTCCCCTTGTGTGGCACTCACATAGTGCCTGAGGTAGACCTCCAATAGTCCATTCACTCATTCTGTCTGCCCATCGGTCTGCGGATGCATGCTGGTGGAAAAGTTTAAGTCTGACCCCAACAGCTTGAACAATTCAGTCCAAAACTTGCCCGTGAAACACCCGTCCCGATCACTAACAATGGTCCTCGGCACTCCCCAATACTTAACCATGTTTTTCAGGAACAATTGAGCTGCCTTCTCGGCTGGGCACTCCTTGGTTGCTGGAATGAAGATTCCATACTTGGAAAACCTATCCACCACTACCATGATGCTTCCAAACCCTTCTGCTTTGGGTAGACCGACTATAAAGTCTAGAGAAACACTCTCCCATGGTCGCTCTGGCTCTAGCACTGGCAATGGCTCCAAGAGACCGCCTGGTTTCTTGAGCTCCACCTTGTCCTGTTGGCACACAAGACAAGTCTTCACATAGGCCTCCACATCGTCCCTCATGTGCGGCCAGTAGTACCAATCCTCGATCAGCGCCAAGGTATGGCTCACTCCGGGGTGTCTAGCCCAGCTTGAATCATGGCATTCTTGCAAAACTTCCTTGCGGAGCTTCTCGTGCTGTGACACAAATAGTCTACTGCCCTTGGTGTACAGCAAGCCATCCTGCAACCAAAACTGCCTAGTCTTACCTTACTGGGCATACTCCATCAAAGCCTTGGTTGTAGGATCATGCGTAAGTCCCTCCTTGATGTGCGGCACCAGTGACCCCTCTGGTTGGCTAATGGCAGCAAGGTTAGTCTTCCTACTCAGGGCGTCTGCCACTAGGTTCACCCGCCCCGGCTTGTACTCCATCTGGAAATCAAATTCTGTAAGAAAATCTTGCCATCTCGCTTGCTTGAAGGGATAGCTTCTTCTACGTCTGGAAGTAGCTGGTTGCCACATTGTTCGTCCTAACCATGAACCTCGACCCCAACAGGTAATGGCGCCAAGTGCGCAAGCAGTGCACCACTGCAGTCATCTCTTTCTCTTGGACTGTGTACTTGTGCTCAGTCTCGTTCAGCTTCCTGCTCTTGAATGCGACTGGACATCCCTCTTACATCAACACGCCCCTTATGGCAAAGTCTGATGCATCCGTATGCACCTCATACGGCTTGGCATGGTCTTGCAAGGCCAAGACTGGCTCCTCAGTCACAGCTCGCTTCAACCTATCAAAAGCTTCTTGGCACCCTGTGCTCCACTCCCATGCTTTCCCTTTCTTGAGCAAGTCAGTCAATGGCGTGGCAATTGCTGAGTGACCTTTGATGAAGCGCCTATAGTAGTTGACCAGCCCAAGGAACGATCTCAACTCAGTGACCTTGGCTGGCGGTTGCCACTCCAGGATGTCATGTATCTTGCCTTCATCCATGCGTATCCTACCACGTCCCACTATGTGGCCAAGGAACGGGATCTCTTGCTGGGTGAATGAGCACTTCTCCCTCTTGACAAATAGCTTGTGCACCCATAACACCTCGAACAGCTATCTCAAGTGGTCTACATGCTCTCCCAAAGTCTGGCTGTAGATCACAATGTCATCCAAATAAACCATAACAAATCGATCAAGGAATGACTAAAGTACCTTGTTCATAAGGGTGCAGAATGTTGCTGGGGCATTCGTGAGTTTGAAAGGCATCACCAAGAACTCATACGAACCATACTGAGTGACACATGCTATCTTTGGCTCATCTCCCTCCGTGATCTTGACTTGATAGTAGCCTGACCTCAAATCTAGCTTGGTGAACCACCTTGCGCTCCCAAGTTCATCGAACAAGTCCACAATGAGTGGGATGGGGTACTTGTTCTTGATGGTCAGCTTGTTCAAAGCCCGATAGTCTATGTACAGTTGCAACGACCCATCATGCTTGCACTGAAATAGAACAGTGCACCATAGGGTGCCTTCGATGGCCTGATGAAGCCAGCATCAACTAACTCTTTGAGCTGCTTCCTCAACTCCTCCAACTCTGGTGGAGACATTCGGTAAGGGGCTCTAGCTGGTGGCTTGGCCTCGGACACCAGCTCGATCTTGTGGTCCACCTCCCTCTTAGGTGGTAGCTTGCTAGGTAGCTTTACGGGCATCACATCACTAAAGGTCTTCAGCACCTTTAGCACCTCCAAGGGTGACTTGGTCTCCTTCTCCCTTGGCTCATCATATTTCAGGGCTGCCAAGAAGGTGTCTTCTTATCTGCTTACCACCTTGGCAAATTGGATGGCTGACACCACCCGCGACCCAACTCCAAACCCTTTCCTCAATGGCACTAGGCATTGGCACCGTGCATCCAAGATGCAAACACAATCGACAAAAGGCACAAGGAGGGTGTTAATCCGAACAAGGAAATCCAACCCAATCACAAACTCATAGTCGTCAAGGGGTATTACCTCAATTGTCACCTTGCCTTTCCAGTCTCCAAGCTGCAACTCCACTCCCCGCGCTACTCCAATGGCTGGAACTTCATTGGAGTTCACCGTTTTGATGGTACCAATCCCTTTCTGCACCTTTAGTCTGAGCTTTTGGGCTCTATCACCTAAAATAAAAAGATGTGAGGCACCTGTGTCTACCAGTGCGCTCACCTTCTGACCCGTAACCATCAGATCCATAAACATCAAGCCCTTTGGCTTACGGCTCCCCTTACTCTGGACAGCATTAAGCATTAACGACCCAAACTTTGCTGCCCCTGACTCTAGCTCCTCGTCAGACTCCTTGTCTACAGCAGCCAACTTTCCCTTCTGCGGGTAATTGCACGCTATGTGGCTCCCTCCACATAGGTAGCATGCTAGTAGCTCTCGGTCCCCCTTTTTCTTCCACTTGCCTGCTGGTGGCTTCCTCTCGCCATCCTTGGTTGAACGGTCTCAGTCTCCATCCTTGGACTCCCGATCATGATCCTTCCCTTTGGACTGCTTCTTTCGGTCCCTATTATCCCTGCCCTTACCCTTGGGCTTGGTAGACTCGAACGATGCCCTTACCGGAGCATCGTCGGAGAGCCTAACCGGCGGCATTGGGGGTTCCTACGATTGGGGGGCCGGGGGGGTGTGCGCACATGATGTGCGATGGCTACAAGTACTTGGCCCTTATATTGGCCCCCTATCCCTCATCAAACCTTGAGAACTCACACCCCCTTAAAGAGCATTTGAGATTTTATAGGTTTGCTGCCAGTAGCCATTAAAGTGTCTGAAATGGGGACACTTTTTTCAAACGATCACAAAATCTTCTCCACTTCGAGTTTTCAGCTGAATTTTTTTGTGCATGCCAAAAAAAATACAAGGATCACCTCTACTAAATTTGGGGACAAAACTCTTTCTAAAAAAATTTTTAAAAATCCCAAACCGTAAAATGTTTTGAAAATCGTGAAAAATAGAAGACGGGTTGTCTTGCCATGAAACTTCACATGAAGGCTTAGGGGACCATTGTATGAATTTACAAGCCATAAAAATGACATTGGCATGGCAGAAATATGAAGATGTGCTTGAACCCACCTACCACCCATTCGATTCTCGGCTTGCGCATCCTGCCTCTCTAGTCGGTTGAGCGCCTGCACGCTCGTTTCGTGGGTTGACTTAGGCATACGGAGTTCATCCCTAGTCTAAGCATATGGAGTTCATTCCCAGTCTAAGAGCAAACCAGACCGAGGGTTACGACAGTAGGATCGACAGTACGCAGGGGGGACCGAGCCAATCCCCGGCTTGCGCATTCTGCCTCTCTGCCCGGCTGAGCGCCCGCACGCCCGTTTTGTGGGTTGGCTTAGGCATAGGGAGTTCATTCCATGTCTAAGCCCCAACCAGACCGAGGGTTGTGGCAGCAGGACTGGCAGCACGTAGAGGGGGATCGGGGTGATCCCTGGCTTGCGCATTATGCCTCTTCGGTCGGTTCAGCGCCCACACGCTCGTTTCGTGGGTTGACTTAGGCATACGGAGTTTATTCCCAGTCTAAGATTGGACCAGTCTGAGGGTTGTAGTAGCAGGATCGACAGCACGCAGGAGGGATCGAGCTCATCCCTGGCTTACGCATTCTGCCCCTCCGGCCGACTGAGCACCCGCACGCTCATTTCATGGGTTGGCTTAGGCATATGGAGTTCATTCCATGTCTAAGCATACAGAGTTCATTCCCAGTCTAAGATTGGACCGGACCGAGGGTTGCAGTAGCAGGATTGGCAGCACACAAGGGGGGATCAGGCCAATCCCCGGCTTACGCATTTTGCCTCTCCGGCCGGTCGAGCGCTCGCACGCCCGTTTCGTGGGTTGGCTTAGGCATACAGAGTTCATTCCATGTCTAAGCCCTAGTCGGATTGAGGGTTGTGGCAGTAGGACTGGCAGCGGGATCAGCGGCCCCTAGAGGGGGACTGAGCTAATCCTCGACTTGTGCATTATGCCTCTCAGGCCGACCTCTCCGGCAGGCTGAGTGCCCGCACGCTCGTTTAGTGGGTTAACTTAGGCATACGAAGTTCATCCCGAATCTAAGCATACAAAGTTTATTCCGAGTCTAAGATCAAATCGGATCGAAGGTTGCGGCAGTTGGATCGGCAGCATGTAGGGGGGATCGAAATGATCACCGGTTTGCGCATTCTGCCTCTCCGGCCGACTGAGCGCCCACAGGCCCATTTCGTGGGTTGGCTTAGGCATAGGGAGTTCATTCCATGTCTAAGCCCCAGTCGGACTGAGGGTTGTGGCAGCGGGACCGGCAGTACGCAGAGGGGGACCGGGTCGATCCCTGTCTTGTGCATTATGCCTCTCCGACCGGCTGAGCGCCCGCACGCTCGTTTCGTAGGTTGGCTTAGGCATACGGAGTTCATTCCAAGTCTAAGCATACGGAGTTTATTCCCAGTCAAAGATTTTGAGCCACAGTGCACATGCTGGGCTCGGGCATGTGCTGGTGCCGCATTTTTTTTGCTCGGGCACCATCGCCAGAGCATCATCGAGCATCGCCGGAGAGCCTAACCGACGGTATTGGGGGTTCCAGTGATTGGGGGGGTCGGGGGGTGTGCACACATGATGTGCGATGGGTGCTGGTACTTGGCCCTTATATTGGCCCCCTATCCCTCATCAAACCTCGAGAACTCACACCCCCTTAAAGAGCATTTGAGATTTTATAGGTTTGCTGCCAGTAGCCATTAAAGTGTCTGAAATGGGGACACTTTTTTCAAACGGTCACAAAATCTTCTCCACTTCGAGTTTTTAGCTGAATTTTTTTATGCATGCCAAAAAAAATACAAGGATCACCTCCACCAAATTTGGGAACAAAACTCTTTCTAAAAAAATTTTAAAAAATCCCAAACCGTAAAAAGTTTCAAAAATAGTGAAAAATAGAAAACGGGTCTTGCCACAAAACTTCACATGAAGGCTTAGGGGACCATTGTATGAATTTACACACCATGAAAATGGCATTGGCATGGCAGAAATATGAAGATGTGCTTGAACCCACCTACCACCCATTCAATCTCCGGCTTGTGCATCCTGCCCCTCTGGTTGGCTGAATGCCCGCACGCTCGTTACATGGGTTGACTTAGGCATACAGAGTTCATTCCCAGTCTAAGATCAAATTGGACCAGGGGTTGTAGCAGCAAGATCGACAGCACACAGGGGGGATCGGGCCGATCCCTGGCTTGCGCATTCTGCCTCTCCGGTCGGCTGAGCGCCCGCACACCTGTTTTGTGGGTTAGCTTAGGCATAGGGAGTTCATTCCATGTCCAAGCCCCAGCCAGACCGAGGGTTGTGGCAGCGAGACTGGCAGCACGTAGAGGGGGACCGGGCCGATCCCCGACTCGTGCATTATGCCTCTTCGGTCAGCTCAGTGCCCTCATGCTCATTTCGTGGGTTGACTTAGGCATACGAAGTTCATTCCTAGTCGAAGCAAACGGAGTTCATTCCCAGTCTAATATTTTGAGCCACGGGGCACATGCTGGGCTTGGGCATGTGCTGGTGCTGCATTTTTTTCGCCCAGGGCACCATCGCCGGAGCATCGTCGGAAAGCCTAACCAGTGGCATTCGCGGTTCCGATGATTGGGGGGGCCGGGGGGTTGTGGGCACATGATGTGTGATGCGTGTTGGTACTTGGCCCTTATATTGGCCCCCTATCCCTCATCAAACTTCAAGAACTCACACCCCCTTAAAGAGCATTTGAGATTTTATAGGTTTGCTACCAGTAGCCATTAAAGTGTCTGAAATGGGGACAATTTTTTCAAACGGTCACAAATTCTTCACTTCGATTTTTTAGTTGAAACTTTTTGTGCTTGCCAACAAAAATACAAGGATCACCTCTACCAAATTTGGGGACAAAACTCTTTCTAAAAAAATTTAAAAAATCTCAAACTGCAAAAAGTTTCAAAAATCGTAAAAAATAGAAAACGGGTCGTCTTGCCACGAAACTTCACATGAAGGCTTAGGGGACCATTGTATGAATTTACAAACCATAAAAATGGCATTGTCATGGCAGAAATATGAAGATGTGCTTGAACCCACCTACCACTCGTTCGATCCTCGGCTTGCGCATCCTGCCTCTCTGGTCGGCTGAGTTCCCGCACGCTCGTTTCGTGGGTTGACTTAGGCATACGAAGTTCATCCCCAATCTAAGCATAGGGAGTTCATTCCCAGTCTAAGATTGGATCAAATCGAGGGTCGCGACAGCAGGATCGACAGCATGCAGGAGGGATCGGATCGATCCCCGGCTTACGCATTCTGCCTCTCCGACTGGCTGAGCACCCACACACCTATTTTGTGGGTTGGCTTAGGCATAGGGAGTTCATTCCATGTCTAAGCCCCAGTCGGACTGAGGGTTATGGCAGCGAGACCGACAGCACGTAGAAGGGGACCGAGCTGATCCCCGGTTTCCTCATTCTACCTCTCCGATCGGCTAAGCACCCGCACGCTCATTTCATGGGTTGGCTTAGGCATACAGAGTTTATTCCATGTCTAAGCCCCAGCTGGACCGAGGGTTGTGGCAACAGGACCGACAGCGGGATCGACAGCACGTAGAGGCAAACCGGGCTTGATCCCTGGCTTACGCATTCTGCCTCTCCGATTGGCTGAGCGTTCGTACGCTCATTTCGTGGGTTGACTTAGGCATACAAAGTTCATCCCCAGTCCAAGCATACAGAGTTCATTCCCAGTCTAAGATCGGACCGGATCAAGGGTTACGGCAGCAGGATCGACAACACGTAGGGGGGATCGGGCCGATCCCTGGCTTGCGCATTCTACCTCTCCGGCTGACCGAGCGCTCGTATGCCCGTTTCGTGGGGTGGCTTAGCCATAGGGAGTTCATTCCGTGTCTAAGCCCCCAGTCGGACCGAGGGTTGTGGCAATGAGACCGGCAGCACGCAGAGGGGGACCAGGCTGATCCCCGGCTTGTGCATTATGGCTCTTCGGCCCAGCTCAGTGCTCGCACGCTCGTTTCATGGGTTGACTTATGCATACGGAGTTCATTCCCAGTGTAAGATCGGACCAGACCGAGGGTTACGGCACCAGGATTGACAACACGCAGCAGGGGATCGGGTCGATCCGCAGCTTGTGCATTCTGCCTCTTCCGCCAGCTTAGCGCCCGTACGCTCATTTCATGGGTTGGCTTGGGCATACAGAGTTCATTCCATGTCTAAGCATATGGAGTTCATTCCCAGTCTAAGATCAGACCTGACCGAGGGTTACGACACTAGGACCAGCAATAGGATCGGCACCACGCCCGTTTCGTGGGTTGACTTATGCATACGGAGTTCATTACTAGTCTAAGATCAGACCAGACCGAGGGTTGTGACAGCAGGATTGACAGCATGTAGGGGGGACCAGGCCGATGCCCGACTTGCATATTCTGCCTCTCTGGCCGGCTGAGCGCCCGTACACTCGTTTCGTGGGTTGGCTTATGCATACGAAGTTCATTCCATGTCTAAGCATACGGAGTTCATTCCTAGTCTAGGATTTTGAGCAACGATGCACATGCTGGGCTCGGGCATGTGCTGGTGCCGCATTTTTTTCTTCTGGGGCACCATCGCCAGAGAATCACCGGAGAGCCTAACCGGCGGCATTGGGGTTCTAGCGATTGGGGGGGCAGGGGGTGTGGGCACATGATGTCCGATGGGTGCTGGTACTTGGCCCTCAGGTTGTTCCCCTATCCCTCATCAAACCTCGAGAACTCACACCCCCTTAAAAAGCATTTCAGATTTTATAGGTTTGCTGCCAGTAGCCATTAAAGTGTCTGAAATGGGGACACAAATGGTCACAAAATCTTCTCCACTATGAGTTTTTAGCTGAATTTTTTTTTGCATGCCAAAAAAATACAAGGATCACCTATACCAAATTTGGGGACAAAACTCTTTCTAAAAAAATTTTAAAAAATCTCGAACCGTAAAAAGTTTTAAAAATCGTGAAAAATAGAAAACGGGTCGTCTTGCCATGGAACTTCACATGAAGGCTTAGGGGACCATTGTATGAATTTACAAGCCATAAAAATGGCATTGGCATTGCAGAAACATGACAATGTGCTTGAACCCACCTACCACATGTTCGATCCCTAGCTTGCGCATCCTGCCTCTCTGGTCGGTTGAGCGTCCAACGCTCATTTTATGGGTTGACTTAGGCATACGGAGTTTATCCCCAGTCTAAGCATACGGAGTTCATTCCTAGTCTAAGATCAGACCAGATCGAGGGTTGCAGCAACAGGATCGATACCACGCATGGGGGACTGGGCCGATCCCCGGCTTGCGCATTCTGCCTCTCCAGCCGGCTGAGCGCCCGCACGCCCGTTTCATGGGTTGGCTTAGGCATAGGGAGTCCATTCCATGTCTAAGCCCCAACCGGATCGAGGGTTGTGGCAACGGGACTGGTAGCATGCAGAGGGGGATCGGGTCGATACCTGGCCTGCGAATTATGCCTCTCCGACCGGCTCAGCGCCTGTATGCTCGTTTCGTGTGTTGACTTAGGCATACAGAGTTCATTCCCAGTATAAGATCGGACCGGATCGAGGTTGCAGTAGCAGGATTGACAACACGCAGGGGGGACCGGGTCGGTTCTCGACTTGCGCATTCTACCTCTCTGGCCGGCTGAGCGCCCGTACGCTCATTTCGTGGGTTGGCTTTGGCATACAGACTTCATTCCATGTCTAAGCATACGGAGTTCATTCCCAGTCTAAGATCAGACCAGACCGAGGGTTGCAGCAGCCAGACCAGTAACAGGATCGGTAGCACGCAAGGGGGGATTGGGTCGATCCCTGGCTTACGCATTCTGCCTCTCCGACTGGCTGAGCACCCGCACGCTCATTTTGTGGGTTAGCTTAGGCATACGGAGTTCATACCATGTCTAAGCCCCAGTCGGACCGAGGGCTGTGGCAGCAGGATCGATAGCGAGATTGGCAACACACAGAGGGGGATCGGGCTGATCCCCGACTTGTGCATTATACCTCTCCGGCCGGCTGAGTGCCCGTACGCTCATTTCATGGGTTGACTTAGGCATACGGAGTTCATTCCCAGTATAAGATCAGACTAGACCAAAGGTTACGGTAGTAGGATCGATAGCACGTAGGGTGGACTGGGCCGACCCCTGGCGTGTGCATTCTGCCTCTCCGACCGGCTGAGCCCCCCGTACGCCCATTTCGTGGGTTGGCTTAGGCATAGGGAGCTCATTCCATCTCTCAGCCCCAACAGGACCGAGGGTTGTGGCAGCGGGATCGGCAGCACGTAGAGGGGGATCAGGCTGATCCCCGGCTTGTGCATTAGCCCATGTGTAAGCCACGGTGCACATGTTTGGCTCGGACATGTGCTGGTGGTGCATTTTTTTTGCCCGGGCCACCATCGTCGGAGAGGCTAACCGACGACATTGGGGGTTCCGACGATTGGGGGGGTCGGGGGGTGTGCGCACATGATGTGCGATGGGTACCGATACTTGGCCCTTATATTGGCCCCCTATCCCTCATCAAACCTCGAGAACTCACACCCCCTTAAAGGGCATTTGAGATTTTATCGATTTGCTGCCGGTAGCCATTAAAGTGCCTGAAATGGAGACACTTTTTTAAAATGGTCACAAAATCTTCTCCACTTTGAGTTTTCTGCTCAATTTTTTTGTGCAAGCCAACAAAAATACAAGGATTACCTCTACGAAATTTGGGGGCAAAACACTTTCTAAAAAAATTTTAAAAAATGCCGAACCGCAAAAAGTTTCAAAAATCATGAAAAATAGAAAACGGGTCGTCTTGCCACGAAACTTCACATGAAGGCGTAGGGGACCATTGTATGAATTTACAAGCCATAAAAATGGCATTGGCATGGCAGAAATATGAAGATGTGCTTGAACCCACCTACCACCCGTTCGATCCCCGGCTTGCGCATCTTGCCTCTCTGGTCGACTGAGCGCCCGCACGCTCGTTGCGTGGGTTGACTTAGGCATACGAAGTTCATCTCCAATCTAAGCATACAAAGTTCATTCCCAGTCTAAGATCGGACCAGACAGAGGGTTGCGGTAGCAGGATCGATAGCACGCAAGGAGGATCGGGTCAATCCCCAACTTGCACATTCTACCTCTCTGGTCGGCTGAGCGCCCGCACGCCTGTTTCATAGGTTGGCTTAGGGATAGGGAGTTCATTCCATGTTTAATCCCCAGTCGGACTGAGGGTTGTGGCAACGGGACCGGGAGCACGCAAAAGGGGACCGGGTCGATCCTCAGCTTTTACATTATGCCTCTCCGGCCGGCTCAGCGCCCGCATGCTCGTTTCGTGGGCTGACTTAGGCATACATAGTTCATTCTTAGTCTAAGATCGAACCAGACTCAGGGTTGCGATAGTAGGATCAACAGCACGCAGGGGGGACCGGATCGGTCCTCGGCTTACGTATTCTGCCTCTCCGACCAGCTGAGTGCCCGCATGCTCGTTTCATGGGTTGGCTTAAGCATACGGAGTTCATTCCATGTCTAAGCATACGGAGTTCATTCCCAGTCTAAGATCAGACCAGATCGAGGGTTGCGGTAGCAGGATCGACTGCACGCAGGGGGGATCGGGCTGATCCCTGACTTACGCATTCTGCCTTTCTGGTCGGCTGAGCGCCCGCTCGCTTGTTTCATGGGTTGGCTTAGGCATACGGAGTTCATTCCATGTCTAAGCCCCAGTCGGACTGATGGTTGTGGTAGCAAGACTAGCAGAGGGATCGACAGCACGCAGAGAGAGACCGAGCTGATCCCCGGCTTACGGATTAAGCCTCTCTGACCAGCTGAGCAACCGCACGATCGTTTCATGGGTTGACTTAGGCATACGGAGTTCATCCCTAGTCTAAGCATATGGAGTTCATTCATAGTCTAAGATCGAACTGGATCGAGGGTTACGGCAACAGGATCGACAGCACGCAGGGGGGACTGGGTCGATCACCGGCTTGCGCATTCTGCCTCTCCGATCGGCTGAACGCCCGTACGGCCGTTTCGTGGGTTGGCTTAGGCATAGGGAGTTCATTCCATGTCTAAGCCCCAGCCAAACCGAGGGTTGTGGTAGTGGGACCGACAGCATGCAGAGGTGGACCGAGCCGATCCCCGGCTTGCGCATTATGCCTGTTTGGCCAGCTCAGCACCCGCACGCTCGTTTCGTGGGTTGACTTATGCATACAAAGTTCATTCCCAGTCTAAGATTAGATCAGACCGAGGGTTGCGGCAGCAGGATCGATAGCACATAGAAGGGGACCGGGTCGATCCCCGGCTTGTGCATTCTGCCTCTCCAATCGACTGAGCGCCCGCATGCTCGTTTCGTGGGTTGGCTTAGGCATACGGAGTTCATTCCATGTCTAAGCAAGTGGAGTTCATTCCCAATCTAAGATTTTGAGCCATGGTGCACATGCTGGGCTCAAGCATGTGCTGGTGTCCCATTTTTTTTGCTCGGGGCACCTTCATCGGAGCATCGCCGGAGAGCCTAACCGGCGACATTAGGGGTTACGGCGATTGGGGGGGCCGGAGGGGTGTGCGCACATGATGTGTGATGGGTGCTTGTACTTGGCCCTTATATTGGTCCCCTATCCCTCATCAAACCTTGAGAACTCACACCCCCTTAAAGAGCATTTGAGATTTTATAGGTTTGCTGCCAGTAGCCATTAAAGTGTCTGAAATAGGGACACTTTTTTCAAATGGTCACAAAATCTTCTCCATTTCGATTTTTTAGCTGAATTTTTTTGTGCATGCCAAAAAAAATACAGGGATCACCTCTACCAAATTTGGGGACAAAACTATTTCTAAAAAAATTTTAAAAAATCTCGAACAGCAAAAAGTTTCAAAAATCATGAAAAATAGAAAACGGGTCGTCTTGCCACGAAACTTCAAATGAAGGCTTAGGGGACCGTTGTATGAATTTACAAGCCATAAAAATGGCATTGGCATGGTAGAAATATGAAGATGTGCTTGAACCCACCTACCACCCGTTCGATCCCCGGCTTGCGCATCCTGCCTCTCTGGTCGTAGAGCGCCCGCACGCTCGTTCCATGGGTTGACTTAGGCATACGAAGTTCAACCCCAGTCTAAGCATAAGGAGTTCATTCCCAGGCTAAGATCGGACTGAACCGAATCAAGGGTTACGGCAGCAGGATCAGTAGCACGCAGGGGGATCGGGTCGATCCCCGGCTTGTGCATTCTGCCTCTCCGGTCGACTGAGCGCCTGCACGCTCGTTTCGTGGGTTGGCTTAGGCATAGGCAGTTCATTCCATGTCTAAGCATACAAAGTTCATTCCCAGTCTAAGATCAGACCGGTCCGAGGGTTGTGGCAACTGAACCAGCAGTAGGATCGACAGCACGCAAGGGGGGACAGGGCCAATCCCTGACTTGCACATTCTGCCTCTCCGATCGGCTAAGCACCTACACGCTTGTTTTGTATGTTGGCTTAGGCATACAGAGTTAATTCCCAATCTAAGATCGAACCGGACTGAGGGTTGGGCAGTAGGATCGACAGCACGCAGGGGGGATCGGGCCAATCCCGACTTGCGCCTTCTGCCTCTCCGTTCGACTAAGCACCCGTACGCCCATTTTGTGGGTTGAATTAGGCATAGGGAGTTCATTCCATGTCTAAGCCCCAGCCAGACCGAGGGTTGTGGTAGCGGGATCGGTAGCACATAGAGGGGGATCGGGCCGATCCCGGCTTGCGCATTATGCCTCTTCAACCGGCTCAGCGCCTGCACGCTCGTTCGTGGGTTGACTTATGCATATGGAGTTCATTCCCAGTATAAGATCTGATCGGATCGAGGGTTGCGATAGTAGGATCAACAGCACATAGGAGGGGACCGGGTCGATCCCCGACTTGCGCATTCTGCCTCTCCGATCGGTTGAGCGCCCGCACACTCGTTTTGTGGGTTAGCTTAGGCATACGGATTTCATTCCATGTCTAAGCATATGGAGTTCATTCCTAGTCTAAGATTTTGAGCCATGGTGCACATGCTAGGCTCGGGCATGTGCTGGTGCCACATTTTTTTCACCCGGGGGACCATCGTCGGAGCATCGTCGGAGAGCTTAACCGACGACATTGGGGGTTCTGACGATTGGGGGGGCCGGGGGTGTGCGCACATGATGTTCGATGGGTGCTGGTACTTGGCCCTTATATTGGCCCCCTATCCCTCATCGAACCTCGAGAACTCACACCCCTTAAAGAGCATTTGAGATTTTATAGGTTTGCTGCCAGTAGCCATTAAAGTGTTTGAAATGGGGACACCTTTTTCAAACGGTCACAAAATCTTCTCCACTTGGAATTTTTGGCTGAATTTTTTGTGCACACCAACAAAAATACAAGGATCACCTCTACCAAATTTGGGGACAAAACTCTTTCTAAAAAAATTTTAAAAAATCCCAAACCGCAAAAAGTTTTAAAAATTGTGAAAAATAGAAAATGGGTTGTCTTGCCACGAAACTTCTCATGAAGGCTTAGGGGTCCAATTGTAGGAATTTAAAAGCCATAGAAATGGCATTGGCATGGCAGAAATATGAAGATGCGCTTGAACCCACCTACCACCCGTTCGATCCCTGGCTTGTGCATCTTGCCTCTCTGGTCAGTTGAGCGCCCGCACGCTTGTTTCGTGGGTTGACTTAGGCATATGGAGTTCATCCCCAATCTAAGCATACGGAGTTCATTCCCAATCTAAGATCAGACTGAACCGAGGGTTGCGATAGCAGGATCGACAGCACGCAGGGGGGACCGGACCGATCCCCGGCTTGCGTATTCTGCCTCTATGGCTGGCTGAACGCCCGCACGCCCATTTCATGGGTTGGCTTAGGCATAGGGAGTTCATTCCATGACTAAGACCCATTCGGACCGAGGGTTGTGGTAGCGGGACCGGCAGCACGCAGAGGGGGATCGAGCCGATCCTTGGCTTGCGCATTATGCCTCTTCGACCGGCTTAGCACTTGCACGCTCGTTTTGTGGGTTGACTTAGGCATATGGAGTTCATTCCCAGTCTAAGATTGGACTGGACCAAGGGTTGTAGAAGCAGGATCGACAGCACGCAGGGGGGACCAGGCCGATCCCCGGCTTGCGCATTCTGCCTCTCCGATCGGCTGAGCGCCCGCACGCTTGTTTCGTGGGTTGGCTTAGGCATACAGAGTTCATTCCATGTATAAGCATACGGAGTTCATTCCCAGTCTAAGATTTTGAGCCCTGATGGACATGCTAGGCTCGAGCATGTGCTGGTGCCGCATTTTTTCACCCGGGGCACCATCTCAGAGCATCGTCGGAGAGCCTAATCGGCGGTATTGGGGGTTCCGATGATTGGGGGGTCGGGGGGTGTGCGCACATGATGTGCTATGGGTGGTGGTACTAGGCCCTTATATTGGCCCCCTATCCCTCATCAAACCTCGAGAACTAACACCTCCTTAAGGAGCATTTGAGATTTTATAGATTTGCTGCCAGTAGCCATTAAAGTGTCTGAAATGGGGACACTTTTTTCAAACGTTCACAAAATCTTCTCCACTTCGAGTTTTTAACTGAATTTTTTATGCATGACAAAAAAATATACAAGGATCACCTCTACCAAATTTGGGGACAAAACTCTCTCTAAAAAAATTTTAAAAAATCTTGAACCGCAATAAGTTTTGAAAATCGTGAAAAATAGAAAACGGGTCATCTTGCCATGAAACGTCACATGAAGGCTTAGGGGACCATTGTATGAATTTACAAGCCATAAAAATGGTATTGGTATGGCAGAAATATGAAGATGTGCTTGGACCCACCTACCACTAGTTCGATCCCCGGCTTGTGCATCCTGTCTCTCTGGTCGGTTGAACGCCCATATGTTCGTTTCATGGGTTGACTTAGGAATACAGAGTTCATCCCAGTCTAAGCATACGGAGTTCATTCCCAGTCTAAGATCGAACCAGACCGAGGGTTGCGGTAGCAGGATCGGTAGCACGTAGGGGGGATCAGGCTGATCCCCGGCTTACGCATTCTGCCTCTCTGACCGGCTGAGCACCCGCACGCTCATTTCCTGGCTTGGCTTAGGCATAGGGAGTTCATTCCATGTCTAAGCCCTAGCTGAACCGAGGGCTGTGGTAGCGAGATCGGTAGCATACAGAAGGGGATCGGGCCGATCCCCAGCTTGCGCATTCTGCCTCTCCAGCTAGTTGAACGCCCGCATGCCCATTTTGTGGTAGGCATAGGGAGTTCATTCCATGTCTAAGCCCCAACTGGGCCGAAGGTTGTGGCAGCGGGATCGATAGCACACAGTGAAAGATCGGGTTGATCCCTAGCTTGCACATTATACCACTTCGGTCGGCTCAGTGCTCGCATGCTAGTTTCATGGGTTGACTTAGGCAAACGGAGTTCATTCCTAGTCTAAGATCGAACCGGACCGAGGGTTGCAGTAGTAGGATCGACAGCACACAGGAGGGATCAGAGCCATCCCTGGCCTGTGCATTCTACCTCTTCGACCGGCTGAGCACTCGTACGCTCGTTTCGTGGGTTGGCTTGGGGATACGGAGTTCATTCCATGTCTAAGCATGCGGAGTTCATTCCCAGTCTAAGATTTTGAGCCACGGTGCACATGCTGGGCTCGGACATGTGTTGGTGCTGCATTTTTTTTGCCCAGGGCACCATTGCCGTAGGATCGTCGGAGAGCCTAACCGGCGGCATTAGGGGTTTCGATGATGGGGGGGTCAGGGTGATTAGGGGGATCGACAGAGCACCCACACGCTCATTTCGTGGGTTGGCTTAGGCATACAGAGTTCATTCCATGTCTAAGCATACGGAGTTCATTCCCAGCCTAAGATCGGACCAAACTGAGGGTTACAGTAGCAGGACCAGCAGCAGGATCGGCAGCACGCAGGGGGGGACCGTGCCGATCCCCAGCTTGCACATTTTACCTCTCCGATCGGCTGAGCACCCGCACGCTCGTTTCATGGGTTGGCTTAGACATCGAACTTCATTCCATGTCTAAGCCCCAACCGGATTGAAGGTTGTGGCAGCAGGATCGACAGCGGGATTGGGGTTGTGGCAGCACGTAGAGGGGGACCGGACTAATCCTTGACTTACACATTATGCCTCTCTGGTCGGCCTCCCCAACTGGCTGAGTGCCCGCACGCTCGTTTCATGGGTTGACTTAGGCATACGGAGTTCATCTCCAATCTAGGCATACGGAGTTCATTCCCAGTCTAAGATCAGACCAGATCGAGGGTTGCGACAACAAGATCGGTAGCACGCAGGGGAGACTGGGTCGATCCCCGGCTTGCGCATTCTACCTCTACGACTGCCTGAGCGCCGCACTCCCGTTTCGTGGGTTGGCTTAGGCATAGGGAGTTCATTCCATGTCTAAGCCCCAGCCAGACAGAGGGTTGTGGCAGCGGAACTAGAAGCATGTAGAGGGGGACCGAGTCGATCCCCGACTTGCGCATTATGCCTCTCCGGTCAGTTCAGCGCCCGAATGCTCGTTTCATTGGTTGACTTAGGCATACAGAGTTCATTCCTAGTCCAAGATCAGATCGGACGGAGGGTTGTGGCAGCAGGATCGACAGCATGCAGGGGGGATCGGGCCGGTCCCCAGCTTGCGCATTCTGCCTCTCCAGCCGGCTAAGCACCCGCATGCTCGTTTCGTGGGTTGGCTTAGGCATACGGAGTTCATTCCATGTCTAAGCATACGGAGTTCATTCCCAGTCTAAGATTGGATCGGATCGAGGGTAACGATAGTAGGACCAGTAGTAGGATTGGCAGCATGCAGGGGGAGATCGAGCCGATCCTCGACTTGCGCATTCTGCCTCTCCGATTGGCCTCTCTAGTCGACTGAGCGCCCGCACGCTCATTTCGTGGGTTGACTTAGGCATACAGAGTTCATCCCTAGTCTAAGCATTCGGAGTTCATTCCAGTCTAAGAGTTTGAGCCACAGTGCACATGCTGGGCTCGGGCGTGTGCTGGTGTCGCATTTTCTTTGCTCGGGGCACCATCGTCGGAGCTTCACCGAAGAGCCTAACCGACGGCATTGGGGGTTCCAGCGATTAGAGGGGCCCGAGGGTGTGCGCACATGATGTGCGATGGGTACAGGTACTTGGCCCTTATATTGGCCCCCTATCCCTCATCAAACCTCGAGAACTCACACCCCCTTAAAGAGCATTTGAGATTTTATAGGTTTACTGCCAGTAGCCATTAAAGTGTCTGAAATGGGGACACTTTTTTCAAACGGTCACAAAATCTTCTCCACTTCGAGTTTTTAGCTGAATTTTTTTGTGCATGCCAACAAAAATACAAGGATCACCTCTACCAAATTTGGGGACAAAACTCTTTCTAAAAAAATTTTAAAAATCTCAAACCTTAAAAAGTTTCAAAAATCATGAAAAATGGAAAACGGGTCATCTTGCCATGAAACTTCACATGAAGGCATAGGGGACCATTGTATGAATTTACAAGCCATAAAAATGGCACTGCCATGGCAGAAATATGAAGATGTATTTGAACCCACCTACCACCCGTTCGATCCCCAGCTTACGCATCCTGCCTCTCTAGTCGGCTGAGCGTCTGCACGCTCGTTTCATGGGTTGACTTAGGCATATGGAGTTCATCCCCAGTCTAAGCATACGGAGTTCATTCCTAGTCTAAGATCAGACTAGGCCAAGGGTTACGGCAGCAATCTTAAGCACGCAGGGGGGATCGGGCTAATCCTCGGCTTGCACATTCTGCTTCTCTGACCGGCTGAGCGCTCGCACACCCGTTTCATGGGTTGGCTTAGGCATAGGGAGTTCATTCCATGTCTAAGCCCCAACCAAACTGAGGGTTGTGGTAGCAGGACCGACAGCATGTAGAGGCGGACTGGGTCGATCCCCGACTTGCGCATTATGCCTCTCCGACCGGCTCAGTGCCTGATCGTGCGTTTTATGGGTTTACTTAGGCATACGGAGTTTGTTCCCAGTCTAAGATCAGATCAGACCAAGGGTTGCGGCAGCAGGATTGACAGCACGTGAGGAGGGATCAGGCCGATCCCCGACTTGTGCATTCTGCCTCACCGACCGACTGAGCACCCGCACGCTTGTTTCGAGGGTTGGCTTAGGCATACGGAGTTCATTCCATGTATAAGCATATGGAGATCATTCCGAATCTAAGATCAGACCAGATTGAAGGTTGCGGTAGTAGGATCGGTAGCACGCAGGGGTTGATCAGGCCGATCCCCAGCTTGTACATTCTGCCTCTCCGACCGACTGAGCGCCTGTACGCTTGTTTTGTGGGTTGACTTAGGCATACAGAGCTCATCCCTAGTCTAAGCATACAGAGTTCATTCCCAGTCTAAGATTGAACTGGATCGAGGGTTGGGGCAGCAGGATCGACAGGATGCAGGGGGGACCGGGCTAATCCTTGGCTTGCGCATTCTGCCTCTCCGGCCAGCTAAGCGCCCGTACGCCCGTTTCATGGGTTGGCTTAGGCATAGGGAGTTCATTCCATTTCTAAACCCCAGCCGGATCGAGGGTTGTGGCAGTGGGATCGGTAGCATGCTGAGGGGGACCAGGCCGATCCTCAGCTTGCGCATTCCAACTCTCCGATCTGCTGAGCGCCCGCACGCTCGTTTCGTGGGTTGGCTTAGGCCTACGGAGTTCATTCCATGTCGAAGCATACGAAGTTCATTCCCAGTCTAAGAGTTTGAGCCACGGTGCACATGTTGGGCTCGGGCATGTGCTGGTGCCACATTTTTTTCACCTGGGGCACCATCGTCGGAGCATCGTCGGAGAGCCTAACCAGCGACATTACAGGTTTCGGTGATTGGGGGGCCGGGGGGGTGTGCGCACATGATGTGTGATGGGTGCTGGTACTTGGCCCTTATATTGGCCCCCTATCCCTCATCAAACCTCAAGAACTCACACCCCCTTAAAGCGGATGTGAGATTTTATAGGTTTGCTGCCAGTAGCCATTAAAGTGTCTAAAATGGGGACACTTTTTTCAAATGGTCACAAAATCTTCTCCACTTCGAGTTTTTAGCTGAAATTTTTTGTGCATGTGAACAAAAATACAAGGATCTCCTCCACCAAATTTCGAGATAAAAATCTTTCTAAAAAATTTTAAAAAATCCCGAACCGCAAAAAGTTTCAAAAATCGTGAAAAATAGAAAACGGGTTGTCTTGCCACGAAACTTCACATGAAGGCGTAGGGGACCATTGTATGAATTCACAAGCCATAAAAATGGCATTGGCACAGTAGAAATATGAAGATGTGCTTGAACCCACCTACCACTCGTTCGATCCTCGACATGTGCATCATGCCTCTCTGGTCGACTGAGTGTCCGCATGCTCGTTTCGTGGCTTGACTTAGGCATACGGAGTTCATCTCTAGTCTAACCATACAGAGTTCATTCCTAGTCTAATATCAGACCTGACCAAGGGTTGCGGCAAAAGGATCGACAGCATGCAGGGGGGACCAGGCGGATCCCCGGCTTACGCATTCTACCTCTCTGATCGACTGAGCACCCGCACGCCCATTTCTTAGGTTGGCTTAGGCATAAGGAGTTCATTCCATGTCTAAGCCCTAGCCGGACCGAGGTGGTGGTAGCGAGACTGGCAGCACGTAGAAGAGGATCGGGCCGTTCCCTGACTTGCGCATTATGCATCTGTGGTCGACTCAGCGCATGAACGCTCGTTTCATGGGTTGACTTTGGCATACGGAGTTCATTCCCAGTCTAAGACCGGACCAAACTGAAGGTTCTGGTGGTAGGATCGGTAGTATACAGGGGGGATCGGGTTGGTCCCCGGCTTTCGCATTTTACCTCTCTGGCTGGCTGAGCACCCACACGTTTGTTTCATGGGTTGGCTTAGGCATACAGAGTTCATTCCATGTCTAAGCATATGGAGTTCATTCCCAGTCTAAGATCGGATTGGATCGAGGGTTGCAACAGTAGGACCAGCAGCAGGATTGGTAGCACGCAGGTTGGGATCGGGCTGAGCTTCGACTTGTGCATTCTACCTCTATGACTGGCTGAGTGCCCATACGCTCATTTCGTGGGTTGGCTTAGGCATACGAAGTTCATTCCATGTCTAAGCCCCAGTCGAACCGAGGGTTGTGGTAGTAAGACCGGCAACATACAGAGGAGGACCAGGCTGATCCCTGGCTTGTGCATTATGCCTCTTCGACCAGCCTCTCCAGTCGGTTGAGCGCCTGTACGCTCGTTTCGTGGGTTGACTAGGCATACGAAGTTCATCCCTTGTCTAAGCATACGGAGTTCATTCCCAGTCTAAGATCAGACCGGATTGAGGGTTGCGATAGCAGGATCGGTTGCACGCAGGAGGGATCGAACCGATCCCTGGCATACGTATTCTGTCTCTCCGGCCGGCGGAGCGCCCGCACGCTCATTTTGTGGGTTGGCTTAGGCATAGGGAGTTCATTCCATGTCTAAGCCCCAGTCCAACTGAGAGTTGTGGCAGCGGGACTGACAGCACACAGAAGGGGATCAGGTCGATCCCTGGCTTACGCATTCTGCCTCTTCGGCCGGTTGAGTACCCGCACGCTCACTTCGTGGGTTGGCTTAGGCATATGGAGTTCATTCCCAGTCTAAGATCAGACCAAACTGAGGGTTGTGATAGTAGGATCGACAGCACGATGGGTGGGACCGAGCTGGTCCCCGACTTACGCATTCTACCTCTCCGATCGACTGAGCGCCCGTACGCTCGTTTAATGGGTTGGCTTAGACATATGGAGTCCATTCCATGTCTACGCATACAGAGTTCATTCCCAGTCTATGATCAGACTGGATCAAGGGTTGCGATAGCAGGACCAGTAGCAGGATCGACAGCATGTTGGAGGGGACCGGGCTGATCCCCAGCTTGCGCATTCTGTCTCTCCGATTGGACTCTCCAGCCTGCTGGGTGCCCACACGCTCATTTCGTCGGTTGACTTAGGCATACGGAGTTCATCCCCAGTCTAAGCATACGGAGTTCATTCCCAGTCTAAGATCGAACCGAACTGAGGGTTGCTATAGCAAGATCGGCAGCACGCAGAGGGGATCGGGCCGATCCCCAGCTTGCGCATTCTACCTCTCTGATCGGCTGAGCGCCCGTACCCCCGTTTCGTGGGTTGGCTTAGGCTTAGGCATAAGGAGTTCATTCCATGTCTAAGCCCCAGTCAGACTGACGGTTGTGGCAGTGGCACCGAAAGCATGAAGAGGGGGACCGAGCCGATCCTCGACTTGTGCATTCTGCCTCTCCGGTCAGTTGAGCGCCCGCACGCTCATTTCGTGGGTTGGCTTAGGCATACATAGTTCATTCCATGTCTAAGCCCTAGCCGATCCGAGGGTTGTGGCAGCGGGACCAGTAGCTCGCAGAGAGGGATCGGATCGATCCTCAGCTTGCTCATTATGCCTCTCCGATCAGCTCAACGCCCGAACGCTTGTTTCATGGGTTGACTTACGCATACGGAGTTCATTCCCAGTCTAAGATTGGACCGGACTGAGGGTTGCGGCAACAGGATCGACAGTACGCATGGAGGGACCGGGTTGGTCCCTGACTTGTGCATTCTACCTCTCTACCCGGTTGAGCATCCGCTCGCTCGTTTTATGGGTTGGCTTTGGCATATGGAGTTCATTCCATGTCTAAGCATACGGAGTTCATTCCTAGTCTAAGATCGGACCAGACTGAGGGTTGTGGTAGCAGGACCAGTAGCAGAATCGGTAGCATGCAGCGAGGATCGGGTTGATCCCTGGCTTGTGCATTTCACCTCTCTGGCTGGCCTCTCCGACCGGCTGAGCGCACGTACGCTCGTTTCGTGGGTTGACTTAGGCATACGAAGTTCATCCCCAGTCTAAGCAAAGAGAGTTCATTCCTAATCTAAGATCGGACTGGGTCAAAGGTTGCGGTAGCAGGATCGACAGCACGCAGGAGGGACCGAGCCGATCCCTGACTTACGCATTCTGCCTCTCCGGTCTGCTGAGGGCCCGTATGCCCATTTCATGGGTTGGCTTTGACATAAGGAGTTCATTCCATGTTTAAGCCCCAACCAAACTGAAGGTTGTGGCAGCGGAACCGGTAGCACCCAGAGTGGGATCGGGCCAATCCCCAACTTGCGTATTCTGCCTCTCCGGTCGACTGAGCACCCGCACGCTCGCTTTGTGGGTTGGCTTAGGCATATGGAGTTCATTCCATGTCTAAGCATACAGAGTTCATTCCCAGTCTAAGAGTTTGAGCCACGGTGCACATGCTGGGCTTGGGCATGTGCTGGTGCTGCATTTTCTTTGCCTGGGGCACCATCATCGTAGCATCATCGGATCGAGGGTTACGATAGTAGCAGCAGCAGCAGGATCAGTAGCACGTAAGGGGGACCTGGTCGATCCCCAGCTTACGCATTCTGCCACTTTAGTAGGCTGAGTGCCTGCACGCTCGTTTCGTGGGTTGGCTTAGGCATACGGAGTTCATTCCATGTCTAAGCCCCAGCCGGACCGAGGGTTGTGGCAGCAGGACCGGCAGTGAAATCGGTAGCACACAGAGGGGGACCGGGTTGATCCTCAGCTCACACATTATGCCTCTCCGGCCGGCCTCTCTGGCCAGCTGAGCACCCGCACGTTCGTTTCGTGGGTTGACTTAGGCATATGGACGTTCATCCCAAGTCTAAGCATATGGAGTTCATTCCCAGTCTAAGATCGGACTGGACCAAGGGTTGCGACAGCAGGATCGGTAGCACACATGAGGGATTGGGCCAACCCCCAGCTTGCGCATTCTGCCTCTCCGACTGGCTGAGCACCCGCAAGCCAGTTTCATGGGTTGGCTTAGGCATAGGGAGTTCATTCCATGTCTAAGCCCCAACCGGACTGAGGGTTCTGGCAGCGGCACCGACAGCACAGAGGGGGACCGAGCCAATCCTGGCTTGCGCATTATGCCTCTTCGACTGGCTCAGCGTCCGAAAGCTCGTTTCGTGGGTTGACTTAGGCATAGTAGTTCATTCCCAGTCTAAGATCAGACCAGACCGAGGGTTACAGCAGCGAGATCGACAGCACGTAGGAAGGGGCCGTTCGATCCTCGACTTTCACATTCTGCCTCTTCGACCGGCTAAGTGCCTGCACGTTCGTTTCATTGGTTGGCTTGGGCATACGGAGTTCATTCCATGTCTAAGCACACGGAGTTCATTCCCAGTCTAAGATCGGACCAGACCGAGGGTTGCGGGTAGCAGGACCTCCGTAGGATCGGTAGCATGCAAGGGGGATCGGGTCGATCTTCGGCTTGCGCATTCTACCTCTCCAGTCGGTTAAGCACCCGCACGCTCGTTCCATGGGTTGACTTAGGCTTATGGAGTTCATTCCCAGTCTAAACATACAGAGTTCATTTCCAGTCTAAGATCGAACTGGACCGAGGGTTGTGAGAGTAGGATCGGCAGCATGCAGATGTCACCGGGCCAATACCTGACTTTCACATTCTGCCTCTCCGATCGGTTGAGCACTTGCACGCCCGTTTCGTGGGTTGGCTTAGGAATAGGGAGTTCATTCCATGTCTAAGCCCCAGTCGGACCGAGGGTTGGCGCAGTGAGACTGGTAGCACATAGAGGGGGACTGGGTTGATCCCCATCTTACGCATTCTGCCTCTCCATTCGGTTGAGCCCCCGTACGTTCATTTCGTGGGTTGGCTTAGGCATACGGAGTTCATTCCATGTCTAAGCATACGGAGTTCATTCCCAGTCTAAGAGTTTGAGCCACGGTGAACATGCTGGGCTCGGGCATGTGCTGGTGCTGTATTTTCTTCGCCCGAGGCACTATCACCGGAGCATCGTCAGAGCATCGCTGGAGAGCCTAACCGACGGCATTGGGGGTTCCGATGATTGGGGGGGTCGAGGGGTGTGCGTACATGACGTGCGATGGGTGCTGGTACTTGGCCCTTATATTGGCCCCTATATTGGCCCCCTGTCCCTCATCAAACCTCAAGAACTCACACCCCTTACAGAGCATTTGAGATTTTATAGGTTTTCTGCCAGTAGCCATTAAAGTGTCTGAAATCTTCTCCAATTCGAGTTTTTAGTTGAATTTTTTATGCATCCCAAAAAAAATACAAGGATCACCTCTACCAAATTTTGGGGCAAAACTCTTTCTAAAAAAATTTAAAAAAATCCCGAACCGTAAAAAGTTTTAAAAATCGTGAAAAATAGAAAACGGGTCGTCTTGCCACAAAACTTCACATGAAGGCATAGGGGACCATTGTATAAATTTACAAGCCATAAAAATGGCATTGGCACGGCAGAAATATGAAGATATGCTTGAACCCACCTACCACCCGTTCGATCCCCGGTTAACGTATCTTGCCTCTCTGGTCGGCTGAGCGTCCGCACTCTCGTTTCGTGGGTTGAATTAGGCATATGTAGTTCATCCCCAGTCTAAGCACACGGAGTTCATTCCCAGTCTAAGATCAGACCGGACTGAGGGTTACGGTAGTAGGATCGGTAGCACGTAACGGGGACCAGGCTGATCCCCGGCTTGCGCATTCTACCTCTTCGGCCAGCTGAGCGCCTGCACGCCTATTTTGTGGGTTGGCTTAGGCATAGGGAGTTCATTCCATGTCTAAGCCCTAGCCGGACCTAGGGTTATGGTAGTAGGACTGACAGTACGCAGAGGGGGATCGGGCCGATCCCCTGCTTGCGCATTATGCCTCTCTGACCAGTTCAACACCCGTACGCTCATTTTGTGGGTTAACTTAGGCATACAGAGTTCATTCCCAATCTAAGATCAGATCGGATCGAGGGTTGGCAGCAGGATCGACAGCACGCAGGGGGGTCGGGTCGGTCCCCAGCTTGCACATTTTGCCTCTCCGATCGGTTGAACGCCCCCACGCTCATTTTGTGGGTTGGCTTAGGCATACAGAGTTCATTGCCAATCTAAGATCAGACCAGACCGAGAGTTATGGTAGTAGGACCAGTAGTAGGATCGGCAGCATGTAGGGAGGGACCGAGCCGATCCCCAACTTACGCATTCTGCCTCTCCGATCGGCTGAGCGTCCGTACATTCATTTCATGGGTTGGCTTAGGCATACGGAGTTCATTCCATGTCTAAGCCCCAGCCGGACCTAGGGTTGTGGCAGCAGGACCGACAGTGGAATCGGCAGCACGAAGAGGGGGACCGGGTTGATCCCCAGCTTGTGCATTATGCCTCTTCGGTCAGCCTCTCCGACCGGCTGAGCGCCCGCACGCTCGTTTTGTGGGTTGACTTAGGCATACGGAGTTCATCCCCAGTCTAAGCATACGGAGTTCATTCCCAGTCTAAGATCAGATCGGATTGAGGGTTACGGTAGCAGGATCGACAGCATGCAGGAGGGATCGGGTCGATCCCTGGCTTGCGCATTCTGCCTCTTCGGTCGGCTGAGCGCCCACACGCCCATTTCATGGGTTGGCTTAGGCATAGGGAGTTTATTCCATGTCTAAGCCCCAGTCAGATCAAGGGTTGTGGCATCAGGATAGACAGCACGCAGAGGGGGACCGGGTCGATCCCCGACTTGCACATTTTCCCTCTCCGTCCGGCTTAGTGCCCGAACACTGGTTTCGTGGGTTGACTTAGGCATACGGATTTCATTCCTCGCCTAAGATCGAACCGGACCGAAGGTTACGACAGCACGTAGGGGGGACCGGGTTGATCTCCGGCTTGTGCATTCTGCCTTTCCAGCCGACTGAGCACCCGTACGTTCGTTTCGTGGGTTGGCTTAGGCATATAGTGTTCATTCCATGTCTAAGCATACGGAGTTCATTCCTAGTCTAAGATTGGACCAGACTGAGGGTTGTGGCAGCAGGATCAGTAGCAGGATCGGTAGCACGCAGCGGGGACCGAGCTGATCGCTGTCTTGTGCGTTTTGCCTCTCTGGCTGGCCTCTCCGACCGGCTGAGCACACGTACGCTCGTTTCGTGGGTTGACTTAAGCATACAGAGTTCATCCCCAGTCTAAGCAAAGAGAGTTCATTCCTAGTCTAAGATCGAACTGGGTCAAAGGTTGCTGCAGCAGGATCGACAGCACGCAGGGGGGACCGGGCCGATCCCCGACTTGCGCATTCTGCCTCTCCGATCGGCTGAGGGCCCGCACGCCCGTTTGTGGGTTGGCTTTGACATAAGGAGTTCATTCCATGTTTAAGCCCCAGCCGAACTGAGGGTTGTGGCAGCAGAACCGGTAGCACCCAGAGCGGGATCGGGCCAATCCCTGGCTTGCGTATTCTACCTCTCCGGTCGGCTAAGCACCCGCACGCTCGCTTCGTGGGTTGGCTTAGGCATATGGAGTTCATTCCATGTCTAAGCATACAGAGTTCATTCCCAGTCTAAGAGTTTGAGCCATGGTGCACATGCTGGGCTTGGGCATGTGCTGGTGCTGCATTTTCTTTGCCTGTGGCACCATCGCCGTAGCATCATCAGAGCATCGCCGGAGAGCCTAACCAGCGGCATTGGGGGTTTCAGTGATTGGGGGGCCGTGGGGGTGTGCACACATGATATGCGATGGGTGCTGGTAGTTGGCCCTTTTATTGGCCCCCTATCCCTCATCAAACCTTGAGAACTCACACCCCTTTAAAGAGCATTTGAGATTTTATAGGTTTGCTGCCAGTAGCCATTAAAGTTTCTGAAATAGGGACACTTTTTTCGAACGGTCACAAAATCTTCTCCACTTCGAGTTTTTTAGCTGAATTTTTTGTGTACACCAAAAAAATAAAAGGATCACCTCTGCCAAATTTTGGGGCAAAATCTTTCTAAAAAAATTTTAAAAAATCCCGAACCGTAAAAAGTTTTGAAAATCATGAAAAATAGAAAACGGGTCGTCTTGCCACGAAACTTCACATGAAGGTGTAGGGGACCATTGTATGAATTTACAAGCAATAAAGATGGCATTGGCATGGCAGAAATATGAAGATGTGCTTGAACCCACCAACCACCCATTCGATCTCCGGCTTGCGCATCCTGCCTCTCTTGTCGGTTGAGTGTCCGCACGCTCGTTTTGTGGGTTGACTTAGGCATACAGAGTTAATCCCTAGTCTAAGCATACGAAGTTCATTCCCAGTCTAAGATCAGACCAGATTGAGGGTTGCGGCAGTAGGATCGACAGCACGCAGGGGCGACCGGGTCGATCCTCGGCTTACGCATTTTACCTCTCCAGCCGACTGAGTGCCCGCACGCCCGTTTCATGGGTTGGCTTAGGCATAGGGAGTTCATTCCATGTCTAAGCCCTAACCGGACTGAGGGTTGTGGCAGCGGGACCGGTAGCACGTAGAGGGGGTTCGGGCTGATCCCCGGCTTGCGCATTATGCCACTCCGGCCGGTTCAGCGCCCGCACGTTCGATTTGTGGCTTGACTTAGGCAAGAGGAGTTTATTCCTAGTCTAAGATGGGATCGAACCGAGGGTTCGGCAGTAGGATCGATAGCACGCAGGGGGGATCGGGCCTGTCCTCGGCTTGCGCATTCTACCTATCCGACTGGTTGAGCGCTCGCATGCTCGTTTTGTGGGTTGGCTTAGGCATACGGAGTTCATTCCATATCTAAGCATACGGAGTTCATTCCCAGTCTAAAATCAGATCGGATCGAGGGTTACAATAGTAGCAGTAGCAGGATCGGTAGCACCTAGGGGGGATCGGGTCGATCCCCAACTTATGCATTATGCCTCTTTAGTCGGCTGAGTGCCTGCACGCTCGTTTCGTGGGTTGGCTTAGGCATACGGAGTTCATTCCATGTCTAAGCCCCAGCCGGACCGAGGGTTGTGGCAGCAGGACCGACAGTGAAATTGGCAGCATGCAGAGGGGTACCGGGTTGATCCCCGGCTCGCACATTATGCCTCTCCGGCTGGCCTCTCTGGCCAGCTGAGCACCCACACGTTCGTTTTGTGGGTTGACTTAGGCATATGGAGTTCATCCCAAGTCTAAGCATATGGAGTTCATTCCCAGTCTAAGATCGGACTGGACCGAGGGTTGCGACAGTAGGATCGGTAGCACACATGAGGGATTAGGCCAACCCCCAACTTGCGCATTCTGCCTCTCCGGCTGGCTGAGCCCCTGCAAGCCAGTTTCATGGGTTGGCTTAGGCATAGGGAGTTCATTCCATGTCTAACCCCAGTCGGACTGAGGGTTCTGGCAGCGGCACCGATAGCACGCAGAGGGGGATCGGGCCAATCCTGGCTTGCGCATTATGCCTCTTCGACTGGCTCATCGTGTGAAAGCTCGTTTCGTGGGTTGACTTAGGCATAGTAGTTCATTCCCAGTCTAAGATTAGACCAGATCGAGGGTTATGGCAGCCAGATCGACAGCACGTAGGAAGGGGCCGGTTCGATCCTCGACTTTCACATTCTGCCTCTGACTGGCTAAGTGCCTGCACGTTCGTTTCATTGGTTGGCTTGGGCATACGGAGTTCATTCCATGTCTAAGCATACGGAGTTCATTCCCAGTCTATACAAAGTTCATTCCATGTCTAAGCCCCAGCCGGACCAAGGGTTGTGGCAGAAGGACTGGCAGTAGCCCCGACAGCACGTAGAGGGGGACCGAACTGAGTGCCCGCACGCTCATTTCATGGGTTGACTTAGGCATACGGAGTTCATCCCCAATCTAAACATACGGAGTTCATTCCCAGTGTAAGATCGAACTAGATCGAGGGTTACGACAGTAGGATCGATAGCATGTAGGGGGATCGGGCTGGTCCCTGGCTTGCGCATTCTGCCTCTCTAGCCGGTTGAGTGCACGCACGCCCACTTCGTGGGTTGGCTTAGGCATAGGGAGTTCATTCCATGCCTAAGCCCCAACCAGACCAAGGGTTGTGGTAGCGCGACCGATAGCACGCAGAGGGGGACCGGGACGGTCCCCGGCTTGCGCATTATGCCTATCCGGCTAGCTCAACACCCGAACGCTCATTTCGTGGGTTGACTTAGGCATACAGAGTTCGATCCCAGTCTAAATAGGACCGAACCTAGGGTTGCGGTAGCAGGATTGATAGCACGTAGGGGGGACCAGGCCGGTCCCCGACTTACGCATTTTGCCTCTCTGGCCGACTGAGTGCCCACACGTTCATTTCGTGGGTTGGCTAGGCATACGAACTTCATTCCATGTCTAAGCATACGAAGTTCATTCCCAATCTAAGATCAAACTGGATCGAGGGTTACAGGAGCAAGACTAATAACAGGATCGGTAACACATAGGGGGGACTGGGCCGATCCTCGACTTGCGTATTCTCCTCTCGGTCGACCTCTTCAGCTAGCTGAACACCGACTCTCGTTTCGTGTGTTGACTTAGGCATATGAGTTCATCCTAGTCTAAGCATACGAAGTTCATTCCCAATCTAAGATCGAACCAGACTGAGGTTGCGGTAGCAGGATTGGTAGCACGCAGGGGGGACATGGCTGATCCCCTACTTGCGCATTCTGCCTCTCTGGCTGGCTGAGCACCCACACGTCGTTGGTTGGCTTAAGCATAGGGAGTTCATTCCATGTCTAAGCCCCAGCCGGACCGAGGGTTATGGCAGTGGGACCGACAGCATGCAGAGGGGGATCGGGCCGATCCCTGGCTTGCGCATTCTACCTCTCCTGCCGGCTGAGCGACTGCACGCTCATTTTATGGGTTGGCTTAGGCATATGGAGTTCATTCCATGTCTAAGCATAAGGAGTTCATCCCAGTCTAAGAGTTTGAGCCACAGTGCACATGTTGGGCTCAGGCATGTGCTGGTGCCACATTTTTTTTGCCCAGGGCACCATTGTCGGAGCATTGCCGGAGTATCACCGGAGAGCCTAACCGACTACATTAGAGGTTCCGGTGATTGGGGGGGCCGAGGGGGTGCGCACATGATGTGCGATGGGTGCTGGTACTTGGCCTTTATATTGGTCCCCTATCCCTCATCAAACCTCAAGAACTCACACCCCCATAAAGAGCATTTGAGATTTTATAGGTTTGCTGCTAGTAGCCATTAAAGTGTCTGAAATGGGGACACTTTTTTCAAACGGTCACAAAATCTTCTCCACTTCGAGTTTTTAGCTAAATTTTTTTGTGCATGCCAAAAAAAATACAAGGATCACCTCTACTAAATTTGGGGACAAAACTCTTTCTAAAAAAATTTTAAAAAATCCTGAACCGTAAAATGTGTCAAAAATCGTGAAAAATAAAAAACGGGTCATCTTGCCACGAAACTTCACATGAAGGCTTAGGGGACCATTGTATTATTTTACAAGCTATAAAAAAGGCATTGGCACAGCAGAAATATGAAGATGTGCTTGAACCCACCTACCACCTGTTCAATCCCCAACTTACGCATCTTGCCTCTCTGGTCAGCTGAGCGCTCGCACGCTCGTTTCGTGGGTTGACTTAGGCATACGAAGTTCATCCCCAGTCTAAGCATACAAAGTTCATTCCCAGTCTAAGATCGGACCGGACTAAGGGTTACGGTAGTAGGATCGACAGCACGCAGGGGGGATCGGGCCGATCCCCGACTTGCGCATTCTACCTCTCCGGTCGACTAACGCCCGCATGCCTGTTTCATGGGTTGGCTTAGGCATAGGGAGTTCATTCCATGTCTAAGCCCCAGCTAGACCGAGGGTTGTGGCAGCGGTACCGATAGCACGCAGAGGGGGACTGGGTCGATCCCCGGCTTGCGCATTATGCCTTCGCGATCAGCTCAGTGCCCGCACGCTCGTTTCGTGGGTTGACTTAGGCATACGGGGTTCATTCCCAGTCTAAGATTGGACTGGATCGAGGGTCATGGCAGCAGGATTGACAGCATGCAGGGGGTGATCAGAAAGGTTCTCGGCTTACGCATTCTATCTTTTCGACCGACTGAGCGCTCGCACGCTCGTTTCATGGGTTGGCTTAGGCATACGAAGTTCATTCCATGTCTAAGCATGCAGAGTTCATTCCCAGTCTAAGATCAAACCAGACCGAGGGATACGGAAGTAGGACCAACAGTAGGATCGGTAGCGCGTAAGAGAGGATCGAGCCGATCCCTGGCTTTCGCATTCTACCTCTCTAACCGGCTGAGCGCCCGCACGCTCGTTTCATGGGTTGGCTTAGGCATATGGAGTTCATTCCATGTCTAAGCCCCAGTCGGATCGAGGGTGGTAGCAACAGGACTGGTAGCGGGATCAGCAGCACATAGAAGGAGACTAGGCTGATCCCTGACTTGCACATTATGCCTCTCCGATCGGCCTCTCCGGCTAGCTGAGCCCCCGTACGCTCGTTTCATGGGTTGACTTAGGCATACGGAGTTCATCCCCAGTCTAAGCATATGGAGTTCATTCCCAGTCTAAGATCTGACCGTACCGAGGGTTGCGGTAGTAGGATCGACAGCACGTAAGAGGGACCTGAATGATCCCCAACTTATGCATTCTGCCTCTCCGGCCGGTTGAGTGCCCGCACGCCCGTTTCATGGGTTGGCTTAGGTATAGGGAGTTCATTCCATGTCTAAGCCCCAGCCAGATCGATGGTTATGGCAGCAGGACTGGCAGCATGCAAAGTGGGACTGGGCCGATCCTTGACTTGTGCATTATGCCTCTTCGGCTGGCTCAGGGCCCGAATGCTCGTTTCGTGGGTTGACTTAGGCATACAGAGTTCATTCCTAGTCTAAGATCAGATCGAACCGAGGGTTACGGTAGCAGGATCGATCGCACGTAGGGGGGATCGAGCTGGTCCTCGACTTGCGCATTCTGCCTTTTTTGCTGGCTGAGTGCTCGCACGCTTGGTTCATGGGTTAGCTTAGGCATACGGAGTACATTCCATGTGTAAGCATACAAAGTTCATTCCCAGTCTAAGATCAGACTGGACTGAGGGTTGCGGCAACAGGACCAGCAGTAAGATCGGTAGCACGTAAGGGGGGATCGAACCGATCCTCGGCTTGTACATTTTGCCTCTCTGATCGGTCTCCCCGATCAACTGAGCACCCGTACGCTTGTTTCATGGGTTCACTTAGGCATACAAAGTTCATCCCCAGTCTAAGCATATGGAGTTCATTCCCAATCTAAGATCGGACTGGACCAAGGGTTATGGTAGCAAGATCGGCAGCACACAGGGGGGACCGGGCCGATCCCTAGCTTGTTCATTCTGCCTCTCCGATCGGCTGAGCACCCGCATGCCCATTTCGTGGGTTGGCTTAGGTATAGGGAGTTCATTCCATGTCTAAGCCCCAGCCAAACTGAGGGTTGTGGCAGCGGGACCGACAGTACGCAGAAGGGGATCGGGTCGATCCCCGGCTTGCACATTATAACTCCTAGCTGGGTCAATGCCCGTACGCTCGTTTCGTGGGTTGACTTAGGTAGATGGAGTTCATTCTTAGTCTAAGATCGGACTGGACTGAGGGTTGCGGCAGCAGGATCGACAGCACGCAGGGGGGATTGAGCCGATCCCCGACTTGGACATTCTGCCTTTTCGATCGACTAAGTGCCCGCACCCTCGTTTCATTGATTGGCTTAGGCATACGGAGTTCATTCCATGTCTAAGCATACGAAGTTCATTCCCAGTCTAAGATTGGATTGAACTGAGGGTTGTGGCAGCAGGACAAGCAGTAGGATCGATAGCACGCAGGGGGGATCGGGTCGATCCCCGGCTTATGCATTTTACCTCTTCGGTCGGCCTCTCCAGCCGCTGAGCGCCCGTACGTTTGATTCGTGGGTTGACTTAGGCATACGAAGTTCATCCCCAGTCTAAGCATACAGACTTCATTCCCAGTCTAAGATCGAACTGGACCGAGGGTTGCTGCAGCAAGATCCCCAGGACGCAGGGAGGGATCGGGCCGGTCCCTAACTGGCGAATTCTGCCTCTCCGACTGACTGAACACCCGCACGCTCGTTTCGTGGGTTGGCTTAGGCATACAAAGTTCATTCCATGTCTAAGTGTACAAAGTTCATTCCCAGTCTAAGATCAGACTAGACCGAGGGTTGCTGTAGTAGGACCAGCAGCAGGATCGACAGCACGTAGAGGGGACCCAACCGATCCCCGACTTGCGCATTCTGCCTCTTCGGTCGGCTGAGCACCCACACTCTCATTTCATGGTTTGGCTTAGGCATACGGAGTTCATTCCATGTCTAAGCCCCAACCGGATTGAGGGTCATGGTAGTAGGACCGACAGTGGGATCGATAGCACGTAGAGGGGGATCGGGCTGATCCCCAGCTTGTGCGTTATGCCTTTCCAGTCGGCTGAACGCCCGCATGCTCGTTTCATGGGTTGGCTTAGGCATACGGAGTTCATCCCCAGTCTAACCATATGGAGTTCATTCCCAGTCTAAGATCAGACCGGACCGAGGGTTGTGACAGTAGGATTGACAGCATGCAAGTGGGACCAAGTCGATCCTCGGCTTGTGCATTCTGCCGCTCCGGTCGGTTGAGTGCCCGCACGTCCGTTTTGTGGGTTGGCTTAGGCATAAGGAGTTCATTCCATGTCTAAGCCCCAGCCGAACCGAGGGCTATGGTAGCGGGACCAGTAGCACGCAGAGAGGGACTGGGCTGATCCCCGGCTTGCGCATTATGCCTCTTCAACTGGCTCAGCGCCCGCACGCTCGTTTCGTGGGTTGACTTATGCATACAGGGTTCATTCCCCATCTAAGATTAGACCAGATGAAGGGTTGTGGTAGCAGGATCGATAGCACACAGGGGGGGACCAGGCCGATCCCTGGCTTGCACATTTTGCCTCTCCGGTCGGTTGAGCACCCGCACGGTCGTTTCGTGGGTTGGCTTAGGCATACGGAGTTCATTCCATGTCTAAGCATACAGAGTTCATTCCCAGTCTAAGATTTTGAGCCACGATGCACATGCTGGGCTAGGGCATGTACTGGTGCCACATTTTTTTTGCCCGAGGCACCATCGTCGGAGCATCATCGGAGAGCCTAATCGGCGGCATTGGGGTTTCCGATGATTAGGGGGCTGGGGGGTGTGCGCACATGATGTGCGATGGGTGGTGGTACTTGGCCCTTATATTGGCCCCCTATCCCTTATCAAACCTCAAGAACTCACACCCCCTAAAAGAGCATTTGAGATTTTATAGGTTTGCTGCCAGTAGCCATTAAAGTGTCTTAAAATGGGGACACTTTTTTCAAACGGTCACAAAATCTTCTCCACTTCGAGTTTTTAGCTAACCTTTTTTGTGCATGCCAAAAAAATACATGGATCACCTCTACCAAATTTGGGGACAAAACTCTTTCTAAAAAAATTTTAAAAAATCCTAAACCGTAAAATGTTTTAAAAATCATGAAAATAAAAACGGGTCGTCTTGCCACGAAACTTCACATGAAGGCTTAGGGGACCATTATGAATTTACAAGCCATAAAACTGGCATTGGCATAGCAGAAATATGAAGATGTGCTTGAACCCACCTACCACCTGTTCAATCCCCGGCTTACGCATTCTGCCTCTCTTGTCGGCTGAGCGCTCGTACGCTCATTTCGTGGGTTGACTTAGGCATACGGAGTTCATCCCCAGTCTAAGCATACAGAGTTCATTCCCAGTCTAAGATCGAACCGGATCAAGGGTTGCGACAGCAGGATCGATAGCACCCAGGGGGGACCGGACCGATCCCCGGCTTGCGTATTCTGCCTGTCCGGTAGGCTGAGCACCCGCATGCGCATTTCATGGGTTGGCTTAGGCATAGGGAGTTCATTCCTTGTCTAAGCCCCAGCTGGGCCAAAGGTTGTGGCAACGGGACCAGTAGCACACAGAAGGGGACCGGGCCGATCCTCGGCTTATGCATTATGCCTCTTCGGTCGGCTCAACGCCCGTACGCTCATTTCATGGGTTCACTTAGGCATACGAAGTTCATTCCCAGTCTAAGATTAGACTGGACTGAGGGTTGCGGTAGCAGGATTGACAGCACGCAGGAGGGGACTGGGTCGGTCCCCAGGTTGCACATTCTGCCTCTCCGGCCGGCTGAGCACCAGCACACTCGTTTCGTGGGTTGGCTTAGGCATACGGAGTTCATTCCATGTTTAAGCATATGGAGTTCATTCCATGTCTAAGCATACAGAGTTCATTCCCAGTCTAAGATCAGACCGGACTGAGGGTTGCAGCAGCAAGACCAATACAGGATCGACAGCATGCAGGGGGGACCGGGCCGATCGACGGCTTGCATATTCTACCTCTCCGATCGGTTGGGCACCTGCACGCGTATTTCATGGGTTAGCTTAGGCATACAGAGTTTATTCCATGTCTAACCCCCAACTGGATCGAAGGTTGTGGCAGTAGGACCGACAGCGGGATCAGTAGCATGCAGAGGGCGACAGAGCTGATCCCGACTTGCGCATTATGCCTCTTCGGCCAGCCTTTCCGATCGACTGAGCACCCGCATGCTCGTTTCATGGGTTGACTTAGGCATACGGAGTTCATCCCCAGTCTAAGCATACGGAGTACATTCTCGGTCTAAGATCAGATCGGATTGAGGGTTACGATAGCGAGACTAGTAGTAGGACCGATAGTACGCAAGGGGGACTGGGCCAATCCCCGACTTGCGTATTCTACCTCTCCGGGCAGCTGAGCGCCCACATGCTTGTTTCATGGGTTGGCTTAGGCATATGGAGTTCATTCCATGTCTAAGCATATGGAGTTCATTCCCAGTCTAAGATTTTATGCCACGGTGCACATGCTAGGCTCGAGCATGTACTGGTGTCACTTTTTTTTTCGCCCGAGGCACCATCGTCGGAGCATCGTTAGAGCATCACTGAAGAGCCAAATCGATGGTATTGGGGGTTCCGGTGACTGGGGGGGTCGGGGGCTATGCGTACATGATGTGCGATGGGTGCTGGTACTTGTGTCACAGGCTCCGACCTTAGACTCAGAAACCGTGCGGCCTTAGGCTTGGAATCTCCTCCTTTATGCCTAAGTCAGCCTAAAACACAATCGTACGAGCACTAGATCAATAGGAAGGGTTGATTACGCAAGTTAAGGAGAAATGGGATAAGAAGGCAAAATTCTGGAAATGCTCTTGTATTCACTGAAACAGAAGTGTTTGATGGTGTACAAATGAGGGAAGAGCAGCCCTCTATTTATAGTTGAGGCTCCAGTTTACACTTAATGGCAATATCCCTAGAATAAAGGCTAAAATCATGGGATTATACAGATTACAATCAATCAGGATGCTAACTCTTGATTTTCAGGGTCAACCAAATCTGCCAGGATGCTACTGCGGATCCTGCCTACTTCCAGAAGCTTCCCTTGCGTGTCCAACACTTGGGCCCCTCTGGATATGGTGCGGGCAGCTTGTATGCTAGGCCTTGGTCTGACAGGCTGGCCTGCAAGTTGGGCGAGCGTTCTGAACTCGTTTGCTAGGCTTTGCACGTAGATACCCTCCAGCACGCCTGGTCTGCGGGCCTCAACCTCTAGCTCACCTGGCGTGCCCGCCTAGGGCATGAAATTCTCCCCCACCAGATTGCATAATGCCTTCATTGCATCTTCTGCATGGTACTACATGATCTGGTCCCCGAACTACCATAAGTCATCTGCTGGTTCCCAACTCACCTCACTGTTTGAAAGTCCCTTTTAGCGCACCAAGTACTCTTGTCTTGGCTGATAGTTCTTTCGTCTCACCTCCCGACCAGCTATGATGCTGTGGACCTCCTTCTCATATGAGGCCCTTTCCCCCAATGGCACACGCTTTGACTCTGCCCGTCCTAGATCTCCCTCATCCTTATGGAATGGCTTGAGCATGCTCACATGGAACACTGGGTGTACCCTCAGCTTAGGTGGCATATCCAGCTTGTAGGCAACCTTGCCTACCCTCTTGACTACTCAGAAAGGTCCTTCATACCTCCGAACTAGGCCTTTGTGCAGCCCCCTATGGTGCACAATGGGATACAGCTTCACCAACACCAAGTCTCCAACTTGGAACTGCACGTCTCGCCTATTCTGGTCTGCCCACTTCTTTGACCTCTTGGCTGCCTTGTGTAGACAAACTCTGGCCAAGTCAGTTTGCTCCTGCCATGCCTTGGCAAACTTGTATGCTGCTGGATTCAGCCCTGTATAACCTGTAGCAATCGATTCGGGTGTTAGTGGTTGTTGCCCTATCACAACCTCAAATGGGCTTTGGTTCGTTGCCTCGCTCCTTCGCAAGTTGTAGGAAAACTACGCAATATCTAGCAGCTTTGGCCAGTCCCTTTGTGTGGCACTCACATAGTGCCTGAGGTAGACCTCCAATAGTCCATTCATTGGTTCTGTCTGCCAATCGGTCTGCGGATGCATGCTGGTGGAAAAGTTCAAGTCTGACCCAACAGCTTGAACAACTTAGTCCAAACCTGCCCATGAAATGCCTGTCCCGATCACTAACAATGGTCCTCAGCATTCTCCAGTACTTAACCATGTTCTTCAGGAACAATCGAGCTACGTCTTCGGTTGGGCACTCCTTGGTTGCTGGAATGAAGATTCCATACTTGGAAAACCTGTCCACCACTACCATGATGCTTCCAAACCCTTTTGCTTTGGGTAGGCCGATTATAAAGTCCAGAGAAACACTCTCCCATGGTCGCTCTGGCACTGGCAATGGCTCTAAGAGACCACCTGGTTTCTTGAGCTCCACCTTGTCCTGTTGGCACACAAGACAAGTCTTCACATAGGCCTCCACATCGTCCCTCATGTGCAGCTAGTAGTACCGATCCTCGATCAACGCCAAGGTACGGCTCACTCCTGGGTGTCTAACCCACCTTGAATCATGGCATTCTTACAAAACTTCCTTGTCAAGCTTCCCGTGCTGTGGCACAAATAGTCTACTTCCCCTGGTGTACAGCAAGCCATCCTACAACCAAAATCGCCTAGTCTTACATTGCTAGGCGTACTCCATCAAAGCCTTGGCTATAGGATCATGCACAAGTCCCTCCTTGATGCGTGGCACCAGTGACCCCTTTGGTTGGCTAATGGCAGCAAGGTTAGCCTTCCTACTCAGGGCGTCTGCCACTAGGTTCACCCACCCTGGCTTGTACTCCATCTAGAAATCAAATTCTGTAAGAAAATCTTACCATCTTGCCTGCTTGAGGGATAGCTTCTTCTACGTCTGAAAGTAGCTGGTTGCCACATTGTCCGCCCTAACCACCAACCTCGACCCCAACAGGTAATGGTACCAAGTGCGCAAGTAGTACACCACTGCAGTAATCTCCTTCTCTTGGACCGTGTACTTATGCTCAGTCTCGTTCAGCTTCCTCTCGAACGTGACTGGACGTCCCTCCTACATCAACACGCCCATATGGCAAAGTCTGATGCATCCGTATGCACCTCATACAGCTTGGCATGGTCTGGCAAGGCCAAGACTGGCTCCTTATTCACAGCCTGCTTCAACCTGTCAAAGGCTTCCTGGCACCCTACGCTCCACTCCCATGCTTTCCCTTTTGTTGAGCAAGTCAGTCAATGGCATGGCTATTGTTGAGTGACCTTTGATGAAGCACCTGTAGTAGTTGACCAGCCCAAGGAATGATCTCAACTCAGTGACCTTGGCTGGCAGTTGCCACTCCAGGATTGCGTGTATCTTGCCTTCATCCATGCGTATACTGCCACCTCCCACTATGTGGCTAAGGAATGGGATCTCCTGCTGGGCGAATGAGCACTTCTCCCTCTTGACAAACAGCTTGTGCACCCGCAACACCTCGAACACCTATCTAAAGTGGTCTACATGCTCTCCCAAAGTCTGGTTGTAGATTACAATGTCATCCAAATAAACCATAACAAATCGATCAAGGAATGACTGAAGTACCTTATTCATAAGGGTGCAGAATGTTGCTGGGGTTTTCGTGAGTCCGAAAGGCATCACCAAGAACTCATACAAACCATACCGAGTGACACATGCTGTCTTTGGCTCATCTCTCTCTGTGATCCTGACTTGATAGTAGCCTGACCTCAAATCCAGCTTAGTAAACCACCTTGCGCTCCCAAGTTGATCGAACAAGTCCGCAATGAGTGGGATAGGGTACTTGTTCTTGATGGTCAACTTGTTCAAAGCCCAGTAGTCTATGCACAGCCATAACGACCCATCATGCTTGCGCTGAAATAGAATCGGTGCACCATAGGGTGCCTTCGATGGCCTGATGAAGCCAACATCAACTAACTCTTTGAGCTGCTTTCTCAACTCCTTCAACTCTGGTGAAGACATTCGGTAAGGGGCTTTAGCTGGTGGTTTGGCCTCAGACACCAGCTCGATCTTGTGGTCCTCCTCCCTCTTAGGTGGTAGCTTGCTAGGTAGCTTTGTGGGCATCACATCACTAAAGGTCTTTAGCACCTTTAGCACCTCTAAGGGTGACTCGATCTCTTTTTCCCTTGGCTCATCATATTTCAGGGCTGCCCAAGAAGGTGTCTTCTTATCTGCTTACCGCCTTGGCAAATTGGATGGCTGACACCACCCGCGACCCAACTCCAGACCCTCTCTTCAATGGCACTAAGCATTGGCACCGTGCATCCAAGATGCAAACACAATCGGTAAAAGGCATAAGGAGGGCGTTAATCTGAACAACGAAATCCAACCCAATCACAAACTCATAGTCGTCAAGGGGTATTACCTCAATGGTCTCCTTGCCTTTCTAGTCTCCAAGCTGTAACTCCACTCCCCGCGCTACTCCAATGGCTGAAACTTCCTTGGAGTTCATCGTTTTGATGGTACCAGTCCTTTTCTGCACCTTTAGTCTGAGCTTTCAGGCTCTATCACCTGAAATAAAAAGATGTGAGGCACCTGTGTCCACCAGTGCGCTTACCTTCTGACCCGCAACCATCAGATCTGTAAACATCAAGCCCTTTGGCTTACGGCTTCCCTTACTCTGGATAGCATTGAGCACCAATGACCCAAGCTTTGCTGCCCCTGACTCTGGCTCCTCATCAGACTCCTTGTCTACAGTAGCCAGCTTGCCCTTCTACGGGTAATTGCATGCTATGTGGCTCCTTCCACATAGGTAGCATGCTAGTGGCTCTCAGTCCCCTTTTGCTTTCCACTTGCCTGCTGGTGGCCTCCTCTCACCATCCTTGGTTGAACGGTCTCAATCTCTATCCTTGGACTCCCAGTCACGGTCTTTCCCTTTGGACTACTTCTTTCGATCCCTATCATCCCTGCCCTTACCCTTGGGCTTGGTAGACTCAAACTTGTTCAGAGGTTTGAACTCTATCAAGGCCTCGACAGTAGTCATGGCTTTAGCCAAGTCATGAACTCCTCTCCTTTGTAGCTCATGCTTCACCCACGACTTCAGCCTATCCATGAAAGCAAATAAGGTGTCCTTCTCACCTAGATCCAAGATCTGTAGCATCAGTTCAGAGAATTTCTGGACATACTCCCTTATGTCCCTTTGCTAGCTAAGCCTGCGTAACTTTGCCCGTGCCTCATCATTAGCATACTCCGGGTAAAACTTTTCTCTGAACTCCTTTTGAAACTTTGCCCAGGTTCCAATCTTGGCACTTCCACGCCTGACATCATCACACCTGTGCCTCTACCACAATAAGGCTACATCAGTGAGATACATAGCAACGGTGCTTACCTTTATCGCCTCATCTTGCATGCCCATGGCCTAGAAGTACTGCTCCATACCCCAAAGGTAGTTATCTACTTCCTTGGCCGCCCTAGTCCCCTTGAACTCCTTAGGCTTGGGGACATCCAATCTACACTTGGACACTCCAGCAAACATGCCATTCCCAATGGCAGTCTTGCAAGCAACGAGCTCACTAGTAAGCTCCTCCATCCGCTGGCGCATGGCCTCCATGCCATCGCATAAGGTCAGTATTTCAACCTCCAAGGTCTGATTCTTTTGGGTGAACACATCCAAGCCTTTGTTGAGAGCAGCTTGCAGCTCACTTTGGATCTCCTCCCCCATGGAGTCTAGCAATGCAATGTGAGTCTCTACCCCCTCAAGCTTCTCCCCCATGTCGCCCATGGTCACCTCCACCTTGGCCAGCCTACCGTCCATGGTAAACCAGATATCTCTAGAACTGGCTTTCCTCCCTCTTCCACGCCCATGCTCCTGGGCCTCTGGTTGTTGGTTAGTAGCGTCACTTTGGGATGCCATCTCCTCTAACCTGCACAACACAAACACGTAGAATCGAACTTGCTCTGATACCAACTGTCATGGGCTCCAACCTTAGACTCAGAAACCGTGCGACCTTAGGCTTGGAATCTCCTCCTTTATGCCTAAGTCAGCCTAAAACACAAGCGTACGGGCACTAGAACAACAGGAAGGGCTGATTACGCAAGTTAAAAAGAAACAGGATAAGAAGGTAGAATTCTGGAAATGCTCTTGTATTCACTGAAACAGAAGTGTTTGATGGTGTACAAATGAGGGAGGAGTAGCCCTCTATTTATAGTTGAGGCTCCAGCTTACACTTAATGGCAATATCCCTAGAATAAAGGCTAAAATCATGGGATTATACAGATTACAATCAATCAGGATGCTAACTCCTGATTTTCAGGGTCAACCAAATCTGCTAGGATGCTACTGCTGATCCTGCCTGCTTCTAGAAGCTTCCCTTGCGTGTCCAGCACCTTGGGCCCTTTTGGATGTGGTGCGGGTAGGTTGTATGCCAGGCCTTGGTCTCACGGGCTGGCTTGCAAGTTAGGCGGGCGTTCTGAACTCGTTTGCTAGGCTTTGCACGTAGATACCTGCTAGCACACCTGGTCTGCAGGCCTCAACCTCTGGCTCGCCTGCTGGTGCGCCTGACGTGCCTGGCGTACCCGCCTAGTGCGTGACACTTGGCCCTTATATTGGCCCCCTATCCCTCATCAAACCTCGAGAACTCACACCCCCTTAAAGAGCATTTGACATTTTATAGGTTTGCTGCCAGTAGCCATTAAAGTGTCTGAAATGGGAACACTTTTTTCAAATAGTCACAAAATCTTCTCCACTTCGACTTTTTAGCTGAATTTTTTTGTGCATATGGAGTTCATTCTATGTCTAAGCCCCAGCCAGACCGAGGGTTATGGCAGCAGGACCGGTAGCGAGATCGGCAGCACGTAGAGGGGGATCGTGCTGATCCACGACTTACGCATTATGCCTCTCTGGCCGGCTGAGCGCCCGCACGCTCGTTTCGTGGGTTGACTTAGGCATATGGAGTTCATCCCCAGTCTAAGCATACAGAGTTCATTCCCAATCTAGGATCAGATCAGACCGAGGGTTGCGGCAGCAGGATCGGCAGCACGCAGGGGGACCGGGCAGGTCCCCGACTTGCGCTTTCTGCCTTTCCGATCGACTGAGCGCCCGCACACTCGTTTCGTGGGTTGGCTTAGGCATAGGGAGTTCATTCCATGTCTAAGCCCCAGCTGGACCGAGGGTTGTGGCAGCGGGACCGGCAACACGCAAAAGGGGATTGGGCCGATTCCGACTTACGTATTATGCCTTTTCGACCGGCTCAGTGACCGCACGCTTGTTTCATGGGTTGACTTATGCATACAAAGTTAATTCCCAGTCTAAGATGGGACTGGACCGAGGGTTGCGGCAGTAGGATCGGCAGCATGCAGGGGGGATCGGACCGATCCTCGACTTGCGCATTCTGCCTCTCCAGCCAGCTGAGCGCCCACACGCTCATTTCGTGGGTTGGCTTAGGTATACAGAGTTCGTCCCTAGTCTAAGCATACGAAGTTCACTCTCAGTCTAAGATCGGACCGTACCAAGGGTTGCGGCAGCAGGATCGACAGCACGCAAGGGGGGACCGGGTCGATCCTCGGCTTGCGCATTCTGCCTCTCTGGCCAGTTGAGCGCTCGTACGCTCGTTTCATTGTTTGGTTTAGCCATACAGAGTTCGTCCCTAGTCTAAGCATACGAAGTTCATTCTCAGTCTAAGATTGGACCGGACCGAGGGTTACGATAGCAAGATCGACAGTACGCAGGGGGGACCGAGCCGATCCCTAGCTTGCGCATTCTGCCTCTCCCACCAACTGAGCGCCCGCACGCCCATTTTGGTGGGTTGGCTTAGGCATAGGGAGTTCATTCCATGTCTATGCCCCAGTAGGACCGAGGGTTGTGGCAGCGGGACCTGCAGCACGCAGAGGGGGATCGGGTCGATCCCGGCTTGTGCATTATGCCTCTTCGATCGGCTCAGCGCCCGTACGCTCATTTCGTGGGTTGACTTATGCATACAGAGTTCATTCCCAGTCTAAGATCAGACCGGACCGAGGGTTGTGGCAGTAGGATCGACAGCACGCAGTGAGGGACTGGGTCGATCCCCGGCTTGTACATTCTGCCTCCCCGGCCAGCTGGGTGCTCGCGCACTCGATTCCTGGGTTGGCTTAGGCATACAGAGTTCATTCCATGTCTAAGCCCCAGCCGGACCGAGGGTTGTGGCAGCAGGACCGATAGCGGGATCGACAACACGCAGAAGGGGACCGGGCTGATCCCCGACTTGTGCATTATGCCTCTCCAACCGGCCTCTCCAACCGACTGAGCGTTCGCACACTCGTTTTGTGGGTTGACTTAGGCATACGGAGTTCATCCCTAGTCTAAGCATATGGAGTTCATTCTAGTCTAAGATCGGACTAGATCGAGGGTTGCGTCAATAGGATCGACAGCACGCAGGGGGGGACCGGGCCTATCCCCGGCTTGCGTATTTGTCCCTCTAGCCTGCTGAGCACCCGCACACCCGTTTCGTGCGTTGGCTTAGGCATAGGGAGTTCATTCCATGTCTAAGCCCCAGCCGGACCAAGGGTTGTGGTAGCGGGATCGACAGTACGCAGAGGGAGACCGGGCCGATCCCCGGCTTGCGCATTATGCCTCTTCGACCGGCTCAGTGCTCGAACGCTCGTTTTGTTGGTTGACTTATGCATACGGAGTTCATTGCCAGTCTAAGATCAGATGGGATCAAAGGTTACGGTAGCAGGATCTACAGCACGCAGAGGGGATCAGACTGATCCCCGGCTTGCACATTCTGCCTCTCCAGTCGGCTGAGCGCCCACACGCTTGTTTCGTGGGTTGGGTTAGGCATACGGAGTTCATTCCATGTATAAGCCCTGGGCGAACTGAGGGTTGTGGTAGTAGGATCGACAGCAGGATTGGCAGCATGAAGAAGGGGACCGGGTTGATCCCTGACTTACGCATTATGCCTCTTCGATCGGTTGAGCACCCGTACGCTCGTTTCGTGGGTTGACTTAGGCATACGAAGTTCATCCCCAATCTAAGCATACGAAGTTCATTCCCAGTCTAAGATCGGATCGGACCGAGGGTTGGGGTAGCAGGATCAGCAACACGTAGGGGGACCGGGACGATCCCTGGCTTGCACATTCTGCCTCTCCGGCCGACTGAGCGCCCGCACGCCCGTTTCGTCGGTTGGCTTAGGCATAGGGAGTTCATTCCATGTCTAAGCCCCAGCCAGACTGAGGGTTGTGGCAGTGAGACCGGCAGCACGCAGAGGGGGACCGACAGCACGCAGAGGGGGACCAGGCCAATCCTCGACTTGTGCATTATGCTTCTTCGACCGGTTCAACCCCCGCAGGCTCGTTTCATGGGTTGACTTATGCATACGAAGTTCATTCCCAGTCTATGGTCAGACTAGAGCAAGGGTTGCGGCAAAAGGATTGATAGCACGATGGGGGGACCGGGGCGATCGTCAGCTTGTGCATTCTACCTCTCCGACCGGCTGAGCACCCGCATGCTCATTTCGTGGGTTGGCTTAGGCATACGGAGTTCATTCCATATCTAAGCATACAGAGTTCATTCCCAGTCTAAGATTTTGAGCCACGGTGCACATGCTGGGCTCGGGCATGTGCTGGTGCCGCATTTTTTTCACCCAGGGCACCATCGTCGGAGCATTGTCAGAGCATCACCGGAGAGCCTAACCGGCGGTATTGGGGGTTCCGACGATTGGGGGGGCCGGGGGGTGTGCGCGCATGATGTGCGATGGGTGCTAGTACTTGGCCCTTATATTGGCCCCCTATCCCTCATCAAACCTCGAGAACTCATACCCCCTTAAAGAGCATTTCTGATTTTTTAGGTTTCCTGTTAATAGCCATTAAAGTGTCTGAAATGGGGACACTTTTTTGAAACGATCACAAAATCTTCTCCACTTTGAGTTTTTAGCTGAATTTTTTTTGTTCTTGCCAAAAAAAATACAAGGATCACCTCTACCAAATTTGGGGACAAAACACTTTCTAAAAGAATTTTGAAAAAATCCCGAACCACAAAAAGTTTCAAAAAAATTGAAAAATAGAAAACGGGTCGTCTTGTCACGAAACTTCACATGAAGGTTTAGGGGACCATTGTATGAATTTGCAAGCCATGAAAATGGCATTGGCATGGCAGAAATATGAAGATGTGCTTGAACGCACCTACCACCCATTCGATCCCTGGCTTGCGCATCCTACCTCACTGGTCGGCTGAGCGTCCGCACGCTCGTTTCATTAGTTGACTTAAGCATACAGAGTTCATCCCCAGTCTAAGCATACGGAGTTCATTCCTAGTCTAACATCGGACCGGATCGAGGGTTGCGGTAGCAGGATCGGTACCACGCAGGGGGGATCGAGCCTATCCTCGGCTTGTGCATTCTGCCTCTCCAGCCGGCTGAGCTCCCGTACATCCATTTCATGCGTTGGCTTAGCCATAGGGAGTTCATTCCATGTCTAAGCCCCAGCCGAATCGAGGGTTGTGGCAGCAGGACCGGTAGCACGCAGAGGGGGATCGGGTCGATCCCCGGCTTGCACATTATGCCTCTCCGACCAGCTCAGCGCCCACATGCTCGTTTCGTGGGTTGACTTAGGCATACGAAGTTCATTCCCAGACTAAGATCGGATCAGACCAGGGATTGTGATAGTAGGATCGATCGCACGCAGGAGGGACCAGGACGGTCCCCGGCTTACGCATTCTGCCTCTCCAACCGGCTGAGCGCCCGCACGCTCGTTTCGTGGGTGGGCTTAGGCATATGGAGTTCATTCCATGTTTAAGCATACGGAGTTCATTCCCAGTATAAGATCAAACCGGACCGAAGGTTGTGGCAGTAGGACCAACAACAGGATTGGTAGCAGGTAGGGGGGGACCGAGCCAGTCCTCGGCTTGCCCATTCTGCCTCTCCGACCGGCTAAGCGCCCATACGCTCATTTCATGGGTTGGCTTAGGCATACGGAGTTCATTCCATGTCTAAGCATACGGAGTTCATTCCCAGTCTAAGATTGAATCGGACCAAGGCTTATGGTAGCAAGACCAGCAGCAGGATCGACAGCACGCAGGGGGGATCGAGTCGATCCCCAGCTTATGTATTCTGCCTCTCTGACCGGCTGAGCGTCCGCACGCTCGTTTCGTGGGTTGACTTAGGCATACGGAGTTCATCCCCAGTCTAAGCATATGGAGTTCATTCCCAACCTAAGATCGAACCAGGCCGAGGGTTCCGGTAGTAGGACCGGTAGCACGCAGGGGGGACCGGGCCGATCCCCAGCTTGCGCATTCTACCTCTCCGGTCGGCTGAGCGACCGTACGCCCATTCGTAGGTTGGCTTAGGTATAGGGAGTTCATTCCATGTCTAAGCCCCAGCTGGATCGAGGGTTGTGGCAACGGGACCGGCAGCACGCAAAGGGGGACCGAGCTGATCCTCGGCTTGCGCATTCTGCCTCTCCGACCGACTGAGCGCCCGCACACTCATTTCGTGGGTTGGCTTAGGCATACGGAGTTCATTCCATGTCTAAGCATATAGATTTCATTCCCAGTCTAAGAGTTTAAGCCACGGTACACATGCTGGGCTCAGACATGTGCTGGTGCCGTAATTTTTTTCGCCCGGGGCACCATCGTCGGAGAGCCTAACCGACGACATTGGGGGTTCGGGCAATTGGGGGGCCGGGGGGTGTGCGCACATGATGTGTGATGGGTGCTGGTACTTGGCCCTTATATTGGTCCCCTATCTCTCATCAAACCTCAAGAACTCACACCCTCTTAAAGAGCATTTGAGATTTTATAGGTTTGCTGCCAGTAGCCATTAAAGTGTCTAAAATGGGGACACTTTTTTCAAATGGTCACAAAATCTTCTCCACTCCGAGTTTTTAGCTGAATTTTTTTGTGCATGCCAAAAAAATTAAAAGGATCACCTCTACCAAATTTGGGGACAAAACTCTTTCTAAAAAAATTTTAAAAAATCCTGAACCGTAAAAAGTTTTAAAAATCGTGAAAAATGAAAAACGGGTCGTCTTAGCATGAAACTTCACATGAAGGCATAGGGGACCATTGTATGAATTTACAGGCCATAAAAATGGCATTGGCAGGGTAAAAATATGAAGATGTGCTTGAACCCACCTACCACCCATTCGATCCCCGAGTTGCGCTTCCTGCCTCTCTGGTCGACTGAGCGTCCGCACGCTCGTTTCATGGGTTGACTTAGGCATATGGAGTTCATCCCCAGTCTAAGCATACGAAGTTCATTCCCAGTCTAAGATCGGACCGGACCGAGGGTTGCGATAGTAGGATCGGTAGCACGCAGGGGGGATCGGGCCGATGCCAAGCTTACGCATTCTGCCTTTTCGGTCGGTTGAGTGCCCGCACGCCCATTTCATGGGTTGGCTTAGGCATAGGGAGTTCATTCCATGTCTAAGCCCTAGCTAGATCGAGGGTTGTGGCAGCGAGACCGACAGCACGCAGAGAAAGATCGAGCCGATCCTCGGCTTGCGCATTATGCCTCTTCTGGCCGACTCAGTGCCCGCACACTCATTTATGGGTTGACTTAGGCATACGGAGTTCATTCCCAGTCTAAGATTGGATCAAAATGAGGGTTATGGTAGCAGGATTGACAGTACGTAGGGTGGACCAGGCCGGTCCCCGGCTTGTAGATTTTGCCTCTCCGGCTGGCTGAGTGCCTAAACGCTCATTTCGTGGGTTGGCTTAGGCATACGGAGTTGATTCCATGTCTAAGCATACGGAGTTCATTCCCAGTCTAAGATTGGACCGGACCGAGGGTTTTGATAACAGGACCAGTAGCAGGATCGACAGCACGTAGGGGGGACCGGGCCAATCCCCGACTTGCGCATTCTGCCTCTCCCGTCGGCTCAGAGCCCGCACGTTCGTTTCCTTGGTGGGCTTAGGAATACGGAGTTCATTCCATGTCTAAGCCCCAATCGGACCG
>NW_019167949.1:14665914-14733565 GCF_002303985.1 Durio zibethinus | reverse complement strand
CGAAGTTCATCCCAAGTCTAAGCATATGGAGTTCATTCCCAGTCTAAGATTTTGATTCGGACTGAGGGTTGCGACAGCAGGATCGACAGCACGCATGGGGGACTGGGCCGATCCCCGACTTACGCATTCTGCCTCTCCAGCTGGCTGAGTGCCCGTAAGCCAGTTTCGTGGGTTGGCTTAGGCATAGGGAGTTCATTTCATGTCTAAGCCCCAGCCGGATCGAGGGTTGTGGCAACGGGACCGACAGCACACAGAGGGGGACCAGGCCGATCCTCGGCTTGCGCATTATGCCTCTTTGATCGGCTCAACGCCCGAATGCTCGTTTCATGGGTTGACTTAGGCATACGTAGTTCATTCCCAGTCTAAGATCGGACCGGAGCAAGGGTTACGGTAGCAGGATCGACAGCACGTAGGGAGGGGTCAGGTTGGTCCCCGGCTTCCGCATTCTGCCTCTCTGATCGGCTGAGTGCCCGCACGCTCGTTTTGTGGGTTGGCTTAGGCATACGGAGTTCATTCCATGTCTAAGCATACGGAGTTCATTCCTAGTCTAAGTTCAGACCGGACCGAGGGTTGCGGCAGTAGGACCAGCAGCAGGATCGACAGCATGCTGGGGTGATCGGGTCGATCCTCGGCTTGTGCATTCTACCTCTCCGGCCGGCTGAGCGCCCGCACGCTCATTTCATGGGTTGACTTAGGCTTACGGAGTTCATTCCCAGTCTAAGCATACGGAGTTCATTCCCAGTCTAAGATCGAAGTGGACCGAGGGTTGCGAGAGCAGGATTGGCAGCATACAGATGGCATCGGGCCAATACCCGGCTTGCGCATTCTGCCTCTCCGACCGGCTGAGCACCCGCCACGGCCCGTTTGTCGGTGGATTGGCTTAGGCGATAGAGAGTTCATTTCCATGTCTAATGGCCCAGTCGGACCCGAGGGTGAGGGGCAGTGAGTACTGAACAGCACGCTAGAGGGACTGGCGTCGATCCCCATCTGCGCATTCTGCCTCTCCAGTCGGTAAGCACCCCGCCACGTTCGTTTCATGGTTGGCTTAGGGCATACGGAGTTCATTCCATGGTAAGCATACGAAGGTTCATTCCCAGTCTAAGAGTTTGAGCCACAGTGAACATGTGGGCTCAGGCATGTGCTGGATGCCGGCATTCTCCGCCCGGGCACCATCGTCGGAGCATTGTCAGAGCATCGTCAGTGCTCGTGCCACATTTTTTTCGCCCGGGGTACCATCGTCGGAGCATCACCGGAGAGCCTAACCGGCGGCATTGGGGGTTCCGGTGATTGGGGGGCTAGGGGTGTGCGCACATGATGTGCGATGGGTGCTGGTACTTGGCCTTTATATTGGCCCGCTATCCCTCATCAAACCTCAAGAACTCACACCCCCTTAAGAGCATTTGAGATTTTATAGGTTTGCTACCAGTAGCCATTAAAGTGTCTAAAATGGGGACACTTTTTTCAAACAGTCACAAAATCTTCTCCACTTCGAGTTTTTAGTTGAATGTTTTTGTCCATGCCAACAAAAATACAAGGATCACCATTACCAAATTTGGGGACAAAACTCTATCTAAAAAAATTTAAAAAAATCCAGAACCGCAAAAAGTTTCAAAAATCATGAAAAATAAAAAATGGGTCGTCTTGCCACGAAACTTCACATGAAGGCTTAGGGAACCATTGTATGAATTTACAAGCCATAAAAATGGCATTGGCATGGCAGAAATATGAAGATGTGCTTGAACTCACCTACCACCCGTTCGATCCGCGGCTTGCGCATCCTACCTCTCTGGTTAGCTGAGAGTCCACACGCTCGTTTCATGGGTTGACTTAGGCATACGGAGTTCATCCCCAGTCTAAGCATATGAAGTTCATTCCCATTTATGAGATCGGACAGGACCGAAGGTTGCGACAGTAGGATTGGTAGCACGCAAGGGGGACCGGGCTGATCCCTGGCTTACACAATCTACCTCTTTGGCTGGCTGAGCGCCCGTACGCCCGTTTCATGGGTTGGCTTAGGAATAGGGAGTTCATTCCATGTCTAAGCCCCAGTCGGACTGAAGGTTGCGGCAGTGAGACCGACAGCATCCAAAGAGGGATCGGGTTGATCCCCGGCTTGTGCATTATGCCTCTCCGACCGACTCAACGCCCGCACGCTCATTTCATGGGTTGACTTAGGCATACGAAGTTCATTCCCAATCTAAGATCAGAACAGACAGAGGATTGTGACAGCAGGATCGACAGCACACAGAGGGGATCGGATTGGTCCTTGACTTGCGCATTCTGCCTCTCTGGCCGGTTGAGCGCCCGTATGTTCATTTCATGGGTTGGCTTAGGCATACGGAGTTCATTCCATGCCTAAGCATACAGAGTTCATTCCCAGTCTAAGATCGGACCGGACTGAGGGTTGCAGCAGCAGGACCAGTAATAGGATCGGCAACACATAGGGGGGACCGGACCGATCCCCGACTTGTGCATTCTCCCTCTCCGGCCGACTGAGCATCCGTACACCCGTTTCATGGGTTGGTTTGGGCATAGGGAGTTCATTCCATGTCTGAGCCCCCAGTCGGATGAAGGGTTGTGGCAGCGGGACTGGCAGTATGCAAAGAGGGACCAGGTCGATCCCTGGCTTGCACATTATGCCTCTTCGGCTGGCTCAGTGCCCGCACGCTCATTTTGTGGGTTGACTTAGGCATACGGAGTTCATTCCCAGTCTAAGATCAGATCAGACCGAGGATTGCGACAGCAGGATCGACAGCACGTAGGGGTGGACCAGGCTGATCTCCGACTTACGCATTCTGCCTCTCCGGCCGACTGAGCGCCCCTACACCCATTTTGTGGGTTGGCTTAGGCGTAGGGAGTTAATTCCATGTCTAAGGCCCAGCTGGATCGAGGGTTGTGGCAGCGGGACCGACAGCACGCAGAGGGGGACCGGGCCGATCCCAGGCTTGTGGATTATGCCTCTTCGGTCGACCTAGCACCCTCACGCTTGTTTCATGGGTTCACTTAGGCATATGAAGTTCATTCCCAGTCTAAGATCAGACTGGATCGATGGTTAAGACAGCAGGATCGATAGCACACAGGGGGGGATCGGGCTGGTCCCTGGCTTGCGCATTCTACCTTTTCGGCTGGCTGAGCGCCCGCACGCTTCTTTCATGGGTTGGCTTAGGCATACGGAGTTCATTCCCAGTTTAAGATCGGACTGGATCGAGGGTTACGATAGCAGGACTAGCAGCAGGATCGATAGCACGTAGGGGGGACCGAGCTGATCCCTGGCTTGCGCATTCTGGCTCTCCGGCCGGCTGAGCGGCCGCACGCTTGTTTTGTGGGTTGGCTTAGGCATACGGAGTTCATTCCATGTCTAAGTCCCAGCCGGATCGAGGGTTGTGGCTATAGGACTGGCAGCGGGATCAGCAGCATGCAGAAGGTGATCAGGCTACTCCCCTGGCTCGCGCATTATGCCTCTCCAACCGACCTCTCTGGCCGACTGAGCGCCCGTATGCTCATTTCGTGGGTTGGCTTAGGCATACGGAGTTCATTCCGTGCCTAAGCATATGGAGTTCATTCCTAGTCTAAGATCAGACTGGACTTAGGGTTGTAGCAGCAGGACCAGCAGCACATAGGGGGGATCGAGCTGATCCCTGACTTACGCATTCTGCCTCTCCAGTCGGCTGAGTGCCCGCATGCCCGTTTCCTAGGTTGGCTTAGGCATACAGAGTTCATTTCATGTCTAAGCATACAGAGTTCATTCCCAGTCTAAGATCAGACCGGACCGAGGGTTGCGATAGCAGGACTAGCATAGGATCGACAGCACGCAGGGGGACCGAGCCATTTCGCGGCTTGCGCATTCTGCCTCTCCGGCCGGTTGAGCACCCGCACGCTCATTTTGTGGGTTGGCTTAGGTAAACAGAGTTCATTCCATGTCTAAACCCCAACCGGATCGAGGGTTGTGGTAGCAAGACCGACAGTAGGATCGGTAGCACGCAGAGGGGGACCGAGCCGATCCCCGGCTTGCGCATTATGCCTCTCCGGCCGACTCAGCGCCCGCACGCTCATTTCGTGGGTTGACTTATGCATACGGAGTTCATTCCCAGTCTAAGATCGGACTGGACCGAGGGTTACGGCAATAGGATCGACAGCACGCAGGGGGGACTGAGCCAATCCCTGGCTTGCCCATTTTGCCTCTCCGACCGACTGAGCGCCCGCACGCTCGTTTCATGGGTTGGCTGAGGCATATGGAGTTCATTCCATGTCTAAGCATACAGATTTCATTCCCAATCTAAGATCGGACCGGTCTAAGGGTTACGGTAGTAGGACCAGCACAGGATCGATAGCACACAAGGGGGACCGGGCCAATCCATCGCTTGCGCATTCTGCCTCTCCGATCGATTGAGCGCCCGCCCGCTCATTTCATGGGTTGTCTTAGGCATACGGAGTTCACTCAATTTCTAAGCCCCAGCTAGATCGAGGGTTGTGGCAGTAGGATCGGCAGCGGGATCGGTAGAACGCAGAGGGGGACCGAGCTGATCCTCAGCTTACGCATTATGCCTCCCCGGCCGGCTCAGCGCCCGTACGCTGGTTTCATGGATTGACTTATGCATACGGAGTTCATTCCCAGTCTAAGATCAGATCGAACTGAGGGTTGCGATAGCAGGATCGACAGCACGCCGGAGGGATCGGGTTGAACCTCGACTTACGCATTCTGCCTCTCTGGTCTACTGAGCGCCCGCACGCTCGTTTCGTCGGTTGGCTTAGGCATACGGAGTTCATTCCATGTCTAAGCCCCAGCCGGACTGAGGGTTGTGGCGGCATGATCGGCAGCGACATCAACAGCACACAAAAAGGGATCGGGCTGATCCCCGGCTTGCGCATTATGCCTCTCCGATCGGCCTCTACCGCCGACTGAGCGCCCGCACTCTCATTTCGTGGGTTGACTTAGGCATACGGAGTTCATCCCCAGTCTAAGCATACGGAGTTCATTCCCAGTCTAAGATCGAACGGGGTTGAGGGTTGCGACAGCAGGATCTGTAGCACGCAAGGGGGATCGGGCCGATCCCTGGCTTGTGCATTCTGCCTCTTTGGCCGACTGAGCACCCGAAAGCCCATTTCATGGGTTGGCTTAGGCATACGGAGTTCATTCCATGTGTAAGCCCCAGTCAGACCGAGAGTTGTGGCCGCGGGACTGGTAGCATGCAAAAAAGGATCAGGCCGATCCCCGGCTTGCGCATTATGCCTCTTCGGTCGGCTCAACGCTCGCATGCTCGTTTCGTGGGTTGACTTATGCATACGGAGTTCATTCCCAGTCTAAGATCGAACCGGACCGAGGGTTGCAGCAGCAGGATCGACAGCATGCAGGGGGGATCTGGTCGATCCCTGACTTGCGCATTCTACCTCTTCGATCGACTGAACGTCCGCACGCTCGTTTCGTGTGTTGGCTTAGGCATACGGAGTTCATTCCATGTCTAAGCATACGAAGTTCATTCCCACCCTAAGATTTTGAGCCACGGTGCACATGCTGGGCTTGGGCATGTTCTAGTGTCGTAGTTTTTTTGCCTGGGGCACCATAGTCGGAGCATCGTCGGAGAGCCTAACCGGTGGCATTGGGGGTTCTGACGATTGGGGGGTCAGGGGGGTTTGCGCACATGATGTGCGATGGGTGTTGGTACTTGCGTTACGGGCTCCAACCTTAGACTCAGAAACCGTGCGGCCTTAGGCTTGGAATCTCCTCCTTTATGCCTAAGTTAGCCTAAAACACAAGCGTATGGGCACTAGAACAACGGGAAGGGCTGATTACGCAAGTTAAAGAGAAACAGGATAAGAAGGCAGAATTCTGGAAATGCTCTTGTATTCACTGAAACGAAAGTGTTTGATGGTGTACAAATGAGGAAGGAGCAGCTCTCTATTTATAGTTGAGGCTTCAGCTTACACTTAATGGCAATATCCTTAGAATAAAGGCTAAAATCATGGGATTATACAGATTACAATCAATCAAGATGCTAACTCCTGATTTTCAGGGTCAACCAAATCTGCTAGGATGCTACTGCTGATCCTGCCTGCTTCCAGAAGCTTCCCTTGCGTATCCAGCACCTTGGGCCCCTCTGGATGTGGTGCGGGCAGCCTGTATGCTAGGCCTTGGTTTCACGGGCTGGCCTGCAAGTTGGGCAGGCATTCTGCACTCGTTTGCTAGGCTTTGCACGCAGATACCCACCAGCACGCCTGGTCTGCGGGCCTGAACCTCTGGCTCACCTGCTGGTGCGCCTGATATGCCTGGCGCACCTGTCTAGGGCATGACATTCTCCCCCACCTGATTGCACAACGCCCTCATTACGTCTTCTGCATGGTACTACCTGATCTGGTCCCCGAACTGCCATAAGTCATATGATGGTTTCCAACTTGCCTCACTGTTTGGAAGTCCCTTCCAGTGCACCAAGTACTCTTGTTTTGGATGATAGTTCTTCCGTCTCACCTCCCGGTCAGCTATGATGATGTGGACCTCGTTCTCATATGAGGCCTTGCTCCCAATGGTGCACGCTTTGACTCGCCCATCCTGGATCTCCCTCATCCTCATGGAACGGCTTGAGCATGCTCACATGGAACACCGGGTGTACCCTCGGCTTGGGTGGCATATCCAGCTTGTAGGCAACCTTGCCTACCCTCTTGACTACTCGAAAAGGTCCCTCATACCTCTGGACTAGGCCTTTGTACAGCCCCCTATGGCACATAATGGGATGCAGCTTCACCAATAACAAGTCTCCAACCTGGAACTGCACGTCCCGCCTATTTTGGTCTACCCACTTCTTCGACCTCTTGGTCACCTTGTGTAGACAAACTTTGGCCAAGTCAGTTTGCTCCTACCATGCCTTGGCAAACTTGTATGCTGTTGGATTCGGCCCTGTATAACTTGCAGCAATGGAACCAAGTGTTAGTGGTTGTTGCCCTGTCACAACCTAAAATGGGCTCTGGTCTGTTACCTAGTTCCTTTGCAAGTTGTAGGAAAACTGTGCAATATCTAGCAACTTTGGCCAGTCCCTTTGTGTGGCACTCACATAGTGCCTGAGGTAGACCTTCAATAGTCCATTCACTCGTTCTGTCTGCCCATCGATCTACGGATGCATGCTTGTGGAAAAGTTCAAGTTTGACCCTAACAGCTTGAACAACTCAGTCCAAAACCTACCCGTGAAACGCCCGTCCCGATCACTAACAATGATCCTCGACACTCCCCATACTTAACCATGTTCTTCAGGAACAATCAAGCTGCCTCATCGGCTGGGCACTCCTTGGTTGCTGGAATGAAGATTCCATACTTGGAAAACCTGTCCACCACTACAATGATGTTTCCAAACCCTTCTGCTTTGGGTAGACTGACTATAAAATCCAGAGAAACACTTTCCCATGGTCGCTTTGGCACTGGCAATGGCTCTAAGAGACCGCCTGGTTTCTCGAGCTCCACCTTGTCCTATTGGCACACAAGACAAGTCTTCACATAAGCCTCCACATCGTCCCTCATGTGCGGCTAGTAGTATCGATCCTCGATCAATGCCAAGGTACAACTCACTCCGGGGTGTCCAGCCCACCTTGAATCATGGCATTCTTGCAAAACTTCCTTGCAGAGCTTCCCGTGCTACAGCACAAATAGTCTACTTCCCCTAGTGTACAGCAAGCCATCCTGCAACCAAAACCGCCTAGTCTTACCTTGCTGGGCGTACTCCATCAAAGCCTTGGCTGTAGGATCATGCACAAGTCCCTCCTTGATGAGCGGCACCAGTGACCCCTCTGGTTGGCTAATGGCAGCAAGGTTAGCCTTCCTACTCAGGGCATCTGCCACTAGGTTCACCCGCCCTGACTTCTACTCCATCTGGAAATCAAATTCCGTAAGAAAATCTTACCATCTCGTCTGCTTGGGGAATAACTTCTTCTACGTCTGGAAGTAGCTGGTGGCCACATTGTCCATCCTAACCATGAACCTCGACCCTAATAGGTAATGGCACCAAGTGCGCAAGTAGTGCACCACTGTAGTCATCTCTTTCTCTTAGATCGTGTACTTACGTTCAGTCTCGTTCAGTTTCCTGCTCTCGAATGTGACTGGACATCCCTCCTACATCAACACGCCCCCTATGGCAAAGTCTGATGCATCTGTATGCACCTCATACGGCTTGGCATGGTCTGGCAAGGTCAAGACTGGCTCCTCGATCATAGCCTGCTTCAACCTATCAAAGGCTTCCTGGCACCCTGCGCTTCACTCCCATGCTTTCCCTTTCTTGAGCAAGTCAGTCAATGGCATGGCTATTGCTGAGTGACCTTTGATGAAGCGCCTGTAGTAGTTGACCAGCCCAAGGAACGATCTCAACTCAGTGACCTTGGCTGGCGGTTGTCACTCCAGGATGGCATGTATCTTGCCTTTATCCATGTGTATCCTGCCACTTCCCACTATGTGGCCAAGGAACAGGATCTCCTGCTGGGCGAATGAGCACTTCTCCCTCTTGACAAATAGCTTGTGCACCCGCAACACCTCGAACACCTATCTGAAGTGGTCTACATGCTCTCCCAAAGTCTGGCTGTAGATCACAATGTCATCCAAATAAACCATAACAAACCGATCAAGGAATGACTAAAGTACCTTGTTCATAAGGGTACAGAATGTTGCTGGGGCATTCGTGAGTTTGAAAGGCATCACCAAGAACTCATACGAACCATACCGAGTGACACATGCTATCTTTGGCTCATCTCCCTTCGCGATCCTGACTTGATAGTAGCCTGACCTCAAATCCAACTTGGTGAACCACCTTGCGCTCCCAAGTTGATCGAACAAGTTCGTAATGAGTGGGACGGGGTACTTGTTCTTGATGGTCAGCTTGTTCAAAGCCCGATAGCCTATGCACAGTCACAACGACCCATCATGCTTGCGCTGAAATAGAATTGGTGCACCATAGGGTGCCTTCGATGGCCTGATGAAGCCAGCATCAACTAACTCTTTGAGTTGCTTCCTCAACTCTTCTAACTCTGGTGGAGACATTCGGTAAAGGGCTCTAGCTGGTGGCTTGGCCTCGGACACCAGCTCGATTTTGTGGTCTACCTCCCTCTTAGGTGGCAGCTTGCTAGGTAGCTTTGCGGGCATCACATCACTAAAGGTCTTCAGCACCTTTAGCACCTCCAAGGGTGACTCGATCTCCTTCTCCCTTGGCTCATCATATTTCAAGGCTGCCAAGAAGGTGTCTTCTTGTCTGCTTATCGCCTTGGCAAATTGGATGGCTGACACCACCCGTGACCCAACTCCAGACCCTCTCCTCAATGGCACTAGGCATTGGCACCGTGCATCCAAGATGCAAACACAATTGACAAAAGGCACAAAGAGGGCATTAATCTGAACAAGGAAATCCAACCCAATCACAAACTCATAGTCATTAAGTGGTATTACCTTGATGGTCTCCTTGCCTTTCCAGTCTCCAAGCTGCAACTCCATTCCCCGCGCTACTCCAATGGCTGGAACTTCATTAGAGTTCATCGTTTTGATGGTACCAATCCCTTTCTGCACCTTTAGTTCAAGCTTCCAGGCTCTATCACCTGGAATAAAAAGATGTGAGGCACCTGTGTCCACTAGTGCGCTCACCTTCTAACCCGCAACCATTAGATCCGTAAACATCAAGCCTTTTGGCTTGCGACTCCCCTTACTCTGGATAGCTTTGAGCACCAACGACCTAAGCTTTGCTGCCCCTAACTCTGGCTCCTCGTCAGACTCCTTGTCTACAGTAGCTAGCTTACCTTTCTGCGGGTAATTGCGCGCTATGTGGCTCTCTCCACATAGGTAGCATGCTAGTGGCTCTCGATCCCCCTTTGCTTTCCACTTGCCTACTGGTGGCTTCCTCTCGCCATCTTTGGTTGAACGGTCTCGGTCTCTATCCTTGGACTCTCGATCATAGTCCTTCCCCTTAGACTGCTTCTTTCAATCCCTATCATCCCTGCCCTTACCCTTGGGCTTGGTAGACTCAAACTTGTTCAGAGGCTTGAACTCTATCAAGGCCTCGGTAGTAGTCATGGCTTTAGCCAAGTCATGAACTCCTCTTCTTTGTAGCTCATGCTTCACCCATGACTTCAGCCCATCCATGAAAGCAAATAAGGCATCCTTCTCACCTAGATCTGAGATCTATAGCATCAGTTTAGAGAATTTTTGGACATACTCCCTTATGTCCCCTTACTAGCTCAGCCTGCATAACTTTGCCCACGCCTCATCATCGGCATACTTCGGGTAAAATTATTCTCTGAACTTTTTTTGGAACTCTACCCAGGTTCCAATCTTGACGCACCCACGCCTGACATTATCACACCTGTGCCTCTACCATAATAAGGCTACATCAGTGAGATATATAGCAGCAGCGCTTACCCTTATCGCCTCGTCTTGCATGCCCATGGCCTGGAAGTACTGCTCCATACCCCAAAGGTAGTTATCTACTTCCTTGGCCGCCTTAGTCCCCTTGAACTCCTTAGGCTTGGGGACATCCAATCTGGACTTGGACACTCCAGCAAACATGCCATTCCCAATGGCAGTCTTGCAAGCAACAAGCTCACTGGTAAGCTCCTTCATCCACTGGCGCATGGCCTCCATGCCATCGCCCAAGGTCAGCACTTCAACCTCCAAGGTTTGATTCTTTTGGGTGAACACGTCCAAGCCTTTGTTGAGAGCAGCTTGCAGCTCACTTTGGATCTCCTCCCCCATGGAGTCTAGCAATGCAATGTGAGTCTCTACCCCCTCAAGCTTCTCCCCCATGTCACCTATGGTCACCTCCACCTTGGCCAGCCTACCATCCATGGTAGACCAGATATCTCTAGAACTGGCTTTCCTCCCTCTTCCACACCTATGCTCCTGGGCCTCTGGTTGTTGGTTAGCAACGTCACTTTGGGATGCCAACTCCTTTAACCTGCACAACACAAACACGCAGAATCAAACTTGCTCTGATACCAACTGTCACAGGCTCTGACCTTAGACTCAGAAATCGTGTAGCCTTAGGCTTGGAATCTCCTCATTTATGCCTAAGTCAACCTAAAACACAAGTGTACGGGCACTAGAACAACAGGAAGGGCTGATTACGCAAGTTAAAGAGAAACAGGATAAGAAGGCAAAATTCTGGAAATGCTCTTGTATTCACTAAAACAGAAGTGTTTGATGGTGTACAAATAAGGGAGGAGCAGCCCTCTATTTATAGTTAAGGCTCCAGCTTACACTTAATGGCAATATCCCTAGAATAAAGGCTAAAATCATGGGATTATACAGATTACAATCAATCAGGATGCTAACTCCTGATTTTTAGGGTCAACCAAATCTGCCAGGATGCTCTGCTGATCCTGCCTGCTTCCAGAAGCTTCCCTTGTGTGTCCAGCACCTTTGGCCCTTCTGGATGTGGTGCGGGCAGCTTGTATGCCAGGCCTTGGTCTCACGGGCTGGCCTGCAAGTTGGGCGGGCGTTCTGAACTCGTTTGCTAGGCTTTGCAGGCAGATACCCGCCAGCACACCTGGTCTGCGGGCCTCAACCTCTAGCTCGCCTGCTAGTGCGCCTGATGTGCCTAGCGTGCCCGCCCAGGGCATGACACTTGGCCCTTATATTGGCCCCCTATCCCTCATCAAACCTCGAGAACTCACACCCCCTTAAAGAGTATTTGAGATTTTATAGATTTACTACCAGTGGCCATTAAATTGTCTGAAATGGGGACACTTTTTTCAAACGATCACAAAATCTTTTCCACTTCAAGTTTTTAGCTGAATGTTTTTGTGCAAGCTAAAAAAAAATACAAGGATCACCTCTACCAAATTTGGGGACAAAACTCTTTCTAAAAAATTTTTAAAAAATCTTGAACCGCAAAATGTTTCAAAAATCATGAAAAATATAAAACGGGTCGTCTTGCCATGAAACTTCACATGAAGGCTTAGGGGACCATTGTATGAATTTACAAGCCATAAAAATGGCATTGGCATGGCAAAAATATGAAGACGTGTTTGAACCCACCTACCATCCATTCGATCCCCGGCTTGCTCATCCTGCCTCTCTGGTCAGTTGAGCACCCACACGCTCGTTTCGTGGGTTGACTTAGGCATACAGAGTTCATTCCTAGTCTAAGATCAGATTGGACCAAGGGTTGTGGTAGCAGGATCGACAGCACGCAGGGGGGACCGGGCCAATCCCCAGCTAGCGCATTTTGCCTTTTCGGTTGGCTGAGCACCCGCACGCTCGTTTCGTGGGTTGGCTTAGGCATAGGGAGTTCATTCCATAACTAAGCCCTCGTCGGACCGAGGGTTGCAGTAGCAGGATCGACATCAGGTAGGGGGGACCAGACTGATCACCGGCTTACGCATTCTACCTCTCCGACCGGCTGAGCGCCTGCACGCTCGTTTCGTGGGTTGGCTTAGGCATACGGAGTTGATTCCATGTCTAAGCATACGGAGTTCATTTCCAGTCTAAGATCAGATCGGACCAAGAGTTTCGGTAGGAGGACCAGCAGCAGGATCGGTAGCATGCAGGGGGGACCAGACTAATCCCCGGCTTGCGCTTTTTGCCTTTCCAATCGGCTGAGCGCCCGCACGCTCGTTTCGTGGGTTGGCTTAGGCGTACGAAGTTCATTCCATAACTAAGCCCTTGTCGGACCGAGGGTTGTGGCAGTAGGACAGGTAGCGGGATCCGCAGCACGCAGAGGGGACCGGGCTGATCCCCGGCTTGCGCATTATGCCTCTCAGGTCGACCTCTCTGATCGACTGAGTGCCCGCACGCTCGTTTCGTGGGTTGACTTAGGCATACGAAGTTCATTCTCGATCTAAGCATAAGAGTTCATTCCCAGTCTAAGATTGCACTGGATCGAGGGTTGCGGCAGTAGGATCGGTAGCATGCAGGGGGGACCGGGTTGATCCCCGGCTTGCACATTCTGCCTCTCCGACCGACTGAGCACCCGCACGTCCATTTCATGGGTTAGCTTAGGCATAGGGAGTTTATTCCATGTCTAAGCCCTAGCCGGACCGAGGGTTGTGGCAGCGGGATTGGCAGCACACAGAGGGGGACCGAGCTGATCCTTATCTTGTGTATTATGCCCCTCCGGCCGGCTGAGCGCCCGCATGCTCATTTTGTAGGTTGGCTTAGGCATACGGAGTTCATTCCCATTCTAAGATTTTGAGCCATGGTGCACATGCTGGGCTCGTGCATGTGCTGGTGCCCATTTTTTTTGCCCGGGGCACCATCGCCGGAGAGCCTAACCGGCAACATTAGGGGTTCCGATGATTGGGGGTGCCGGGGGGTGTGCGCACATGATGTGCGATGGGTGCTGGTACTTGGCCCTTATATTGGCCCCCTATCCCTCATCAATCCTCGAGAACTCAAACCCCCTTAAAGAGCATTTGAGATTTTATAGCTTTGCTGCCAGTAGCCATTAAAGTGTCTAAAATGGGGACACTTTTTTCAAATGGTCACAAAATCTTCTCCACTTCAATATTTTAGCTAAATTTTTTCGTACATGCCAAAAAAATACAAGGATTACCTCTACCAAATTTGGGGACAAAACTCTTTCTAAAAAATTTTTAAAAAATCGAAAACTGTAAAAAGTTTTAAAAATCGTGAAAAATAGAAGATGGGTCGTCTTGCCACAAAACTTCACATGAAGGCTTAGGGGACCATTCTATAAATTTACAAGCCATAAAAATGGCATTGGCATGGCAGAAATATGAAGATGTGCTTGGACCCACCTACTACCCGTTCGATCCCAAGCTTGCGCATCCTGCCCCTCTGGTCGGCTGAGCGCCCGCACGCTCGTTTCGTGGGTTGACTTAGGCATACGGAGTTCATCCCCAGTCTAAGCATACAGAGTTCATTCCCAGTCTAAGATCGGACCAGACCAAGGGTTGTGACAGCAGGATCGACAGCACGCAGAAAGGACCGGGCCGATCCCCGGCTTGCGCATTCTGCCTCTCCAGTCGGCTGAGCGCCCGCACGCCCGCTTCATGGGTTGGCTTAGGCATAGGGAGTTCATTCCATGTCTAAGAATACAGAGTTCATTCCCAGTCTAAGATCAGATCAGACCTAGGGTTGTGACAGCAGGACCAGCAGCAGGATCGACAGCACGTAGAGGGGATCGGGTCGATCCCCGGCTTGTGCATTCTACCTTTTCGGCCGGTTGAGTGCCTGCACGCTCATTTCATGGGTTGGCTTAGGCATACGGAGTTCATTCCATGTCTAAGCCGTAACCGGACCGAGGGTTGTGGCTGCAGGACCGGCAGCGAGATCGGTAGCATGCAGAGGGTGCTCGGGCTGATCCTCGGCTTACGCATTATGCCTCTATGGTCGGCTGAGCGCCCGCACGCTTGTTTCATGGGTTGACTTAGGCATACGAAGTTCATCCCCAGTCTAAGCATACGGAGTTCATTCCCAGTTTAAGATCGGATCGGATCGAGGGTTGCGGGCAGCAGGATCGACAGCACGCAGCGGGGACTGGGCCGGTCCATGGCTTACGCATTCTGCCTCTCCGGTCGGCTGAGCGCCCGCACGCCCGTTTCGTGGGTTGGCTTAGGCGTAGGGAGTTCATTCCATGTCTAAGCCGCAGTCAGACCGAGGGTTGTGGCAGCGGGACCTGCAGCACGCAGAGGGGGACTGGGCCATCCTCGACTTGCATCGTATGCCTCTTCGACCGGCTCAGTGCCCGCACGCTCATTTCGTGGGTTGACTTGTTCATACGGAGTTCATTCCCAGACTAAGATCAGACCGAACCGAGGGTTGCTGCAACAGGATCGACAGCACGCAGGGGGATCGGGTCGATCCCTGGCTAGAGCATTCTGCCTCTCCAACCGGCTAAGCGCCCGCACGTTAATTTCGTGGGTTGGCTTAGGCATACGAAGTTCATTTCATGTCTAAGCATACGGAGTTCATTCCCAGTCTAAGATCGGACTGGACCGAGGGTTGCGACAGCAGGATCGGGAGGGCGCAGGGGGGACCAGGTCAACTTCGGCTTGCACATTCTGCCTTTCCAGTCGGCTGAGCGCCCGCACGCTCGTTTCGGGGTTTGGCTTAGGCATACGGAGTTCATTCCATGTCTAAGCCCCAACCAGACCGACTGTTGTGGCAGGACCGACAACGGGATCGGCAGCATGCAGAGGGGGATCGGACTGATCCTCGACATGCGCATTATGCCTCTCCGATTGGCCTCTTTGGCCGACTGAGCGCCCCCATGCTCATTTCATAGGTTGACTTAGGCATACCAGGTTCATCCCCAATCTAAGCATACGGAGTTCATTCCCAGTCTAAGATCGGTTCGGACCGTGGGTTGCGGCAGTAGGATCGTAGCACGCAGGAGGGACCAGGCTGATCCTCAACTTTCACATTCTACCTCTCCCATCGATTGAGTGCCCGCGCGCCTGTTTCGTGGGTTGGCTTAGGCATAGGGAGTTCATTTTCCATGTCTAAGCCCTGCGAGACGAGGTGTTGTGCAGCGAGATCGACAGCACACAGAGGGGGACCGGGTCAATCCCGACTTGCGCATTATGCCCCTCTGATTGGCTCAGTGCCCAGACGCTCATTTCATGGGTTGACTTAGGCATACGGAGTTCATTCCTAGTTTAAGATCAGACCGAACCGAAGGTTACAGCAGTAGGAGTAGCAGCAGGATCGGCAGCACGCAGGGGGGGACCGAGCCAATCCCTGGCTTACGCATTCTGCCTCTCCAACCGACTGAGCGCCCAAACGATCGTTTCATGGGTTGGCTTAGCATACAGAGTTTACATTCCAGTGCTAAGCCCAATTCAACCGAGTGCAGTAGTGGGACCGACAGCATGCAGAGAGGGACCGGGTCGATCCCCGTCTTGCGCATTATGCCTCTTCGACCTGCTGAGCACCCGCATGCTCGTTTCGTGGGTTGACTTATGCATACAGAGTTCATTCCCAGTCTAAGATCTGACCAGACTGAGGGTTGCAGTAGTAGGATCAACAACACACAGGGGGGACCGGGCTGATCCCCGGCTTATGCATTCTACCTCTCCGGAAGGCTGAACACCCGCACGCTCGTTTCGTAAGTTGGCTTAGGCATACGAAGTTCATTCCATGTCTAAGCATACGAAGTTCATTCCAGTCTAAGATTTTGAGCCACGGTGCACATGCTGGGTTCGGGCATGCGTTGGTGCCACATTTTTTTCACCCTGGGCACCATCACCGGAGCATCACCGGAGAGCCTAACCGGAGGCATTGGGGGTTCCGGCGATTGGGGGGGCTGGGGGGTGTGCGCACATGATGTGCGATGGGTACTGGTACTTGGCCCTTATATTGGCCCCCTATCCCTCATCAAACCTCGAGAACTCACACCCCCTTAAAGAGAATTTGAGATTTTATAGGTTTGCTGCCAGTAGCCATTAAAATGTCTGAAATGGGGACACTTTTTTCAAACGGTCACAAAATCTACTCCACTTCGAGTTTTTAGCTGAATTTTTTTGTGCATGCCAACAAAAATACAAGGATCACCTCTACCAAATTTGGGGGCAAAATTCTTTCTAAAAAAGTTTAAAAAATCCCAAACCTTAAAAAGTTTCAAAAATCATGAAAAATAGAAAATGGGTCGTCTTGCCACGAAACTTCGCATGAAGGCTTAGGGGACCATTGTATGAATTTACAAGCCATAAAAATGGCATTGGCATGGCAGAAATATGAAGATGTGCTTGAAGCCACCTACCACCCATTCCATCCCCGGCTTACGCATCCTGCCTCTCTGGTCGACCGAGTTTCTGCACACTCGTTTCATGGGTTGACTTAGGCATACAGAGTTCATCCCCAGTCTAGGCATACGAAGTTCATTCCCAGTCTAAGATCGAACCTGATCGAGGGTTGCGACAGCATGATCGGCAGCACGCAGGGGGGACCGGGCCGATCCCCAACTTGCACATTCTGCCTCTCCGGCTGGTTGAGTGCTCGCACGCCCGTTTCCTGGGTTGGCTTAGGCATAGGTAGTGCATTCCATGTCTAAGCCCCAGTCGGACTGAGGGTTGTGGCAGCAGGTCCGACAGCACGTAGAGGGGGATCGGGCTGATCCCCGGGTTACGCATTATGCCTCTTCGACTGGCTCAGTGCCTGCACGCTATTTCATGGGTTGATATAGGCATACGAAGTTCATTTCCAGTCTAAGATCGGACCGGATCGATGGATGCGGTAGCAGGATCGATAGCACGCAGGGGGGATCGGGCCGATCCCCGGCTTGTGCATTATTTCTCTCCGACCGGCTGAGCGCCCGCACGCTCATTCCCTGGGTTGACTAAGGCAAACAGAGTTCAAGCCCAGTCTAAGCATACGAAGTTCATTCCCAGTCTAAGATCGGACCGGACCGAGGGTTGTGGGAGGATTTTGGCAGTACGCACGGGGGACTGGGTCGATCCCCGGCTTCCGCATTCTGCCTCTCTGGTCGATTGAGCGCCCGCATGCCCGTTTCATGGGTTGGCTTAAGCATAGGGAGTTGATTCCATGTCTAAGCCCTAGCCGGACCGAGGGTTGTGGCAGCGGGACCGGCAGCACACAGAGGGGGATCGGGCCGATCCCTGGCTTGCGCATTATGCCTCTTCAACCGGCTCATCACCCGCACGCTCGTTTCATGGGTTGACTTAGGCATACGGAGTTCATTCCTAATCTAAGATCAGATCGGACCGAGGGTTATGGTAGCAGGATCAACAGCACACAGGTGGGGACCGGGCTGATCCCTGACTTGCGCATTCTGCCTTTTCAGTCAGCTGAGTGCCCGCACGCTCGTTTTGTAGGTTGGCTTAGGCATACGGAATTCATTCCATGTCTAAGCATACGGAGCTCATTCCCAGTCTAAGATCAGATCGGATCGAGGGTTACGGCAGTAGGTCCAGCAGCAGGATTGATAGCACGTAGGGGGGACCGGCCCGTTCCCCGGCTTGCGCATTCTGCCTCTCCGATCGACTGAGCGCCCGTACGCTCGTTTCTTGGGTTGGCTTAGGCCTACAGAGTTCATTCCATGTCTAAGCCCCAGCCAGACCGAGGGTTGTGGTAGTAGGATCGGTAGTGGGATCGACAGCATACAGAGGGGGACCAGGCTGATCCCCGACTTACGCATTATGCCTCTCCGATCGACCTTTCCGATCGGCTGAGTGCCTGCACACTTATTTCATGGGTTGACTTAGGCATACGGAGTTCATCCCCAGTCTAAGCATACGGAGTTCATTCCCAGTCTAAGATTGAACCGGACTGAGGGTTACGGCAACAGGATCGGCAGCACGAAGGGGGGTCTGGGCTAATCACCAGTTTGCGCATTCTACCTTTTCGATCGGTTGAGCTCCCGCACGTCCATTTCATGGGTTGGCTTAGGCATAGGGAGTTCAATCTATGTCTAAGCCCCAGCCGGACTGAGGGTTGTGGCTATAGGATCGGTAACATGCAGAGGGGGACCGAGTCGATCCCCAGCTTGCACATTATGCCTCTCCGATCGGCTCAGCGCCCAAACGCTCGTTTCGTGGGTTGACTTAGGCATATGGAGTTCATTCCCAGTCTAAGATCAGACTGGACCGAGGGTTGTAGCAGCAGGATCGACAGCTCACAGGGGGCACCGGGCCAATCCTCGGCTTACGCATTCTGCCTCTCCGATCGGTTGAGCGTCCGTACGGTCGTTTCATGGGTTTGCTTAGGCATATGGAGTTCATTCCATGTCTAAGTATACGGAGTTCATTCCTAGTCTAAGATCGGATCGGATCGAGGGTTGCGACAGTAAGACTAGCAGCAAGATTAGCAACATGAAGGGGGGGACCGAGCAGATCCTCGGCTTACTCATTCTGCCTCTCCGACTGGCCTCTCCGACCAGTTGAGCGCCCGCACACTCGTTTCGTGGGTTGACTTAGGCATACGGCGTTCATCCTCAGTCTAAGCATACGGAGTTCATTCCCAATCTAAGATCGGACTGAATCGAGGGTTGCAACAGTAAGATCGACAGCACGCAGGGGGGACCGGGTTGATCCTCAGCTTGTGCATTCTACCTCTCCAATCGGCTGAGCACCCGCATGCCTGTTTCATGGGTTGGCTTAGGCATAGGGAGTTCATTCCATGTCTAAGTCCCAGCCAGACCGAAGGTTGTGGTAGTGGGACAAACAGCTCGCAGAGGGGGACCAGATTGATCCTCGGCTTGCACATTCTGCCTCTCCAGCCGGCTGAGTGCCTGGACGCTCGTTTCGTGTGTTCGCTAAGGCATATAGAGTTCACTCCATGTCTAAGCATATGGAGTTCATTCCCAGTCTAAGATCGGACCAGACTGAAGGTTACGGCAGTAGGACCAGCGACAGGATCGGTAGCACATAGGGGGGGACCGGGCCAATCCTCGGCTTGCACATTCTGCCTCTCCGACCTGCTGAGCGCTCGCACACTCGTTTCGTGGGTTCACTTAGGCATACAAAGTTCATCCTCAGTCTAAGCATATGGAGTTCATTCCCAGTCTAAGATCAAACCGGACTGAGGGTCGTGGCAGCGAGATCGACAATATGCAAGGGGGATCGGGCCGATCCTCGACTTGTGCATTCTGCCTCTCCGGTCGGTTGAGCGCCCGCATGCCTGTTTCATGGGTTGGCTTAGCCATAGGGAGTTCATTCCATGTCTCAGCCCCAGCCGACAGTGGGACTGACAATATGCAGAGGGGGACTGAACCATTCCCCAGCTTGCACATTCTACCTCTTAGGCTGGTTGAGCACCCGCATGCTTGTTTCGTGGGTTGGCTTAGGCATACGGAGTTCATTCCATGTCTAAGCATACGAAGTTCATTCCCAGTCTAAGAGTTTGAGCCACGGTGCACATGCTGGGCTTGGGCATATGCTGGTGCCACATTTTTTTTGCCCAGGGCACCATCACCGGAGCATCGTCGGACAGCCTAATCGGTGACATTGGGGGTTCCGATGATTGGGGGGCCGGGGGGTGTGCGCACATGATGTGCGATGGGTGCTGGTAGTTGGCCCTTATATTGGCCCCCTATCCCTCATCAAACCTCGAGAACTCACACCCCCTTAGAGTGCATTTGATATTTTATAGGTTTGCTACCAGTAGCCATTAAAGTGTCTGAAATGGGGACACTTTTTTCAAATGGTCACAAAATCTTCTCCACTTCGAGTTTTTAGCTGAATGTTTTTGTGCATGCCAACAAAAAGAAAAGGATCATCTCTACCAAATTTAGGGACAAAACTCTTTCTAAAAAAATTTTAAAAAATCTCAAACCGCAAAAAGTTTCAAAAATCAAGAAAAATAGAAAATAGGTCTTCTTGCCACGAAACTTCACATGAAGGCTTAGGAGACCATTGTATGAATTTACAAGCCATAAAAATGGTAGTGGCATGATAGAAATATGAAGATGTGCTTGAACCCACTCACCAGCCGTTCGATTCCTGGCTTGCGCATCCTACCTCTCTGGTCGACTGAGTGTCCGCACGCTCATTTTGTGGGTTGACTTCGGCATACAGAGTTCATTCCTAGTCTAAGCATACGGAGTTCATTCCCAGTCTAAGCTCAGATCAGACCGAGAGTTGCGGCAGTAGGATCGGCAGCACGCAGGGGGGATCGGGTCGATCCCCAGCTTACGCATTTTCCCCTCTCTGTCCGGCTGAGCGCCCGCACGCCCGTTTCATGGGTTGGCTTAGGCATAGGGAGTTCATTCCATGTCTAAGCCCCAGTCGGACTGAAGGTTGTGGCAGCGGGACTGGCAGCACGCAAAGGGGGACCGAGCCGATCCCCGACTTGCGCATTCTGCCTCTTAGGCCGGCTGAGCGCCCGTACGCTCCTTTCATGGGTTGGCTGAGGCATAGGGAGTTCATTCTATGTCTAAGCCCCAGCCAGATCGTGGGTTGTGGCAGTGGGACCGACAGCATGCAGATAGGGATCAGGTCGATCCCCGACTTTCACATTATGCCTCTCCGACTGGATCAACGCCTGCACGCTCATTTCGTGGGTTGATTTAGGCATATTGAGTTCATTCTCTATCTAAGATCAGACCAGACCAAGGGTTGCAGCAGCAGGATCGAAGCACGCAGGGGGGACCGGGCCGATCCTCGGCTTACGCATTCTGCCTCTCTGGCCGGTTGAGCGCCCACACTTTCATTTCGTGGGTTGGCTTAGGCATACGAAGTTCATTCCATGTCTAAGCATACAGAGTTCATTCCCAGTCTAAGATTGGACCGGACCGATGGTTACGGCAGTAGGACCAGCAACAGGATCGACAACACGCAGGGGGGGACCAAGCCGATCCCCGGCTTGTGCATTCTACCTCTTCGATCGGTTGAGCGGCCGCACGCTCGTTTTGTGCATTGGTTTAGGCATACGGAGTTCATTCCTTGTCTAAGCCCCAGTCGGATCGAGGGTTGTGGTAGCAGGACCGGTAGCGAGATCGACAGCACGCAGAGGGCGATTAAGCTGATCCCCGGCTTGCTCATTATGCATCTCTGGCTTGCCTCTACGGTCGTTTCGTGGGTTGACTTAGGCATACGGAGTTCATCCCCAGTCTAACCATACGGAGTTCATTCCCAGTCTAAGATCAGATCGGACCGAAGGTTGCGACAGCAGGATCGATAGCACGCAGGGGAAACCAGGCCGATCCCCGGCTTGTCAATTCTGCCTCTCCGGTAGGCTGAGCACCCACATGCCCATTTCGTGGGTTGGATTAGGCATAGGGAGTTCATTCCATGTCTAAGCCCCAGTCAGACCGAGGGTTGTGGCAGCTGGATCGGTAGCACGCAGTGGGGGACTGGGCTGATCCCCGACTTGCGCATTATGCCTCTTCGGCCTGCTCAGCCCCCGAACGCTTGTTTCGTGGGTTGACTTAGGCATACAGAGTTCATTCCTTGTCTAAGATCAGATCGAACCGAGGGTTGTGGTAGTAGGATCGATGACACGCAGGGGAGGACTGGATTGGTCCTTAACTTGCGCATTCTGCCTCTCCAGTCGGCTGAGCGTCCGCACGCTCGTTTCGTGGCTTAGGTTAGGCATACGGAGTTCATTCCCAATCTAAGATCAGACTGGATCGAGGGTTGTGACAGCAAGATCGACAACACACAGAGGGGATCGAGCCAATCCCCGGTTTACACATTCTACCTCTTCGGTCGGCCTCTCCAGCTGGCTGAGTGCCCGTACGCTCGTTTCATGGGTTGACTTAGGCATATGGAGTTCATCCCCAGTCTAAGCATACGGAGTTCATTCTCAGTATAAGATCGGATCGGACCGAGGGTTACGGTAGTAGGATCGATAGCACGCAGGGGGGACCGAGCCGATCCTCAGCTTGTACATTTTGCCTCTCCGACTGGCTAAGCGTCTGCACGCCCGTTTTGTGGGTTGGCTTAGGCATAGGGAGTTCATTCCATGTCTAAGCTCCAGCCGAACTGAGGGTTGTGGCAGTGGGACCGACAGCATGCAGAGGAGGATCGGGCTGATCCCCTGCTCAACGCCTTTCCGGTCGGCTCAACGCCAAAATGCTCGTTTCATGGATTGACATAGGTATACGGAGTTCATTCCCAGTCTAAGATCATACCGGATCGAGGGTTGTGGCAGCAAGATTGACAGCACGCAAGGGGGATCGGGCCGGTCCTCGACTTATGCATTCTACCTCTCCGGTTGGCTAATTGCCCGCACGCTCGTTTCGTGGCTTGGCTGAGTGCCCGCACGCTCGTTTTGTGGGTTACTTACGCATACGAAGTTCATCCCCAGTCTAAGCAAACGGAGTTCATTCCCAATCTAAGATCAAACTGGACCGAGGGTTACGACAGTAGGATCGGTAGCACACAAGGGGGATCGGGCCGATCCCCGGCTTGCGCATTCTACCTCTTCGGTCGATTGAGCACCCGCACGCCCATTTCGTGGGTTGGCTTAGGCGTAGGGAGTTCATTCCATGTCTAAGCCCTAGCTGGAATGAGGGTTGTGGCAGCGAGACTGACAGCACGCAAAGGAGGACCGGGCTGATCCTCGGCTTGTGCATTATGCCTCTCCGATCGGTTCAGTGCCCGTACGCTCGTTTTGTGGGTTGACTTAGTCATACGAAGTTCATTCCTAGTCTAAGATCGAACCAGACTGAGTGTTGTGGCAGCAGGATCGATAGCACGCAGGGGGGACTGGATCGATCCCCAGCTCACGCATTCTACCTCTTTGACAGGCTGAGTGCCCACACGTTCGTTTCGTGGGTTGGCTTAGGCATACGGATCCATTCCATGTCTAAGCATACAGAGTTCATTCCCAGTCTAAGATCTCACCAAACTGATGGTTGCAGCAGTAGGACCACTAGCAAGATCGACAGCATGCAAGAGGGACTAGGTCGATCCCCGACTTGCGCATTCTACCTCTCCGACTAGCTGAGCGCCTGCACACTCATTTCATGGGTTGGCTTAGGCATACGGAGTTCATTCCATGTCTAAGCCCTAGTCAGACTGAGGGTTGTGGCAGCAGGACCAACAACGGGATTGGCAGGACACAAAGGAGGATCGGGCTGATCCGCAGCTTGTGCATTATGCCTCTCCGGTCGACCTTTCTGACTGGTTGAGTAGCCGCACGGTCATTTCGTGGGTTGACTTAGGCATACAGAGTTCATCCCCAGTCTAAGCATGCAGAGTTCATTCCCAGTCTAAGATCAGATCGGACCGAGGGTTGTGGCAGCAGGATCAGCAGCATGCAGGGGGGATCGGGCTGATCCCCGGCTTACGCATTCTGCCTCTCCAGCCGGCTGAGCACCCGTACGCCCGTTTCATGGGTTGGCTTAGGCATAGGGAGTTCATTCCATGTCTAAGCCCCAGCCGGACCAAGGGTTGTGGCAGCGGGATCGACAGCACGCAGAGGGGGATCCGAGCGATCCCTGGCTTGAGCATTATGCCTCTTCTATCGGCTCAGCGCCTGCACGCTCGTTTCGTGGGTTGACTTATGCATACGAAGTTCATTCTTAGTCTAAGATCATATCGAACTGAGGGTTGCAGTAGCAGGATCGACAGTACGTACGGGAGGATCGGGTCGATCCCCGATTTATGCATTCTGCCTCTCCGATCGACTGAGCACCCGCACGCTCGTTTCGTGGGTTGACTTAGGCATACGGAGTTCATTCAATGTCTAAGCATACGAGTTCATTCCCGATCTAAGATTTTGAGCCACGGTGCACATGCTGGGCTCAGGCATGTGCTGGTGCCACATTTTTTTCGCCCGAGGCACCATCGTCGGAGCATCACCGGAGAGCCTAACCGACGACATCGGGGGTTCCGATGATTGGGGGGCCAGGGGCTGTGCGCACATGATGTGGAATAGGTACTGGTACTTGGCCCTTATATTGGCCCCCTATCACTCATCAAACCTCGAGAACTCACACCCCCTTAAAGAGCATTTGAGATTTTATAGGTTTGCTGCCAGTAGCCATTAAAGTATCTGAAATGGGGACATTTTTTTCAAACAGTCACAAAATCTTCTCCACTTTGAGTTTTTAGCTGACTGTTTTTGTGCATACCAACAAAAATACAAGGATCAACTCTACCAAATTCGGGGACAAAACTCTTTCTAAAAAAAGTTTAAAAAATCTCAAACCACAAAAAGTTTCAAAAATTATGAAAAATAGAAAACGGTTCGTCTTGCCACGAAACTTCACATGAAGGCTTACGGGACCATTGTATGAATTTACAAGCCATAAAAATGGCATCAGCATGGTAGAAATATGAAGATGTGCTTGAACCCACCTACCACCCGTTCTATCCCCGGCTTGCGCATCCTACCTCTCTGGTCGGTAGAACGCCCGTACGCTCATTTCGTGGGTTGACTTAGGCATACGAAGTTCATCCCTAGTCTAAGCATATGGAGTTCATTCTCAGTCTAAGATAGGACCAGACCGAGGGTTGCGGCAGTAGGATCAGTAGCACGCAGGGGGACCGGGTCGATCCCCGGCTTGCGCATTTTGCCTCTCCGGCCAGTTGAGCACCCGCACGCCCATTTTGTGGGTTGGCTTAGGCATAGGGAGTTCATTCCATGTCTAAGCCCCAGCTGGATCGAGGGTTGTGGTAGCGGGACCGACAGCACGCAGAGGGGACCGGGCTGATCCCCGGCTTGTGCATTATGCCTCTCCGATCGGCTCAGTGCCTGTACGCTCGTTTCATGGGTTGACTTAGGCATACAGAGCTCATTCCCAGTCTAAGTTCAGACCGGACTGATAGTTGCGGCAGCAGGATCGATAGCACACAGGGGGGATCGGGCCAATCCCTGGCTTACACATTCTACCTCTTTGGTCAGTTGAACGCCCGCACGAACGCTTGTTTTGTGGGTTGGCTTAGGCATATGGAGTTCATTCCATGTCTAAGCATACGAAGTTCATTCCTAACCTAAGATCGGACTAGACCGAGGGTTGTGGCAGCAAGACCAGCAGCAAGATCGGTAGCCCATAGGAGGGGATCGGGCTGATCCCCGGCTTGCGCATTCTGCCTCTCTGGTCGGCTGAGCACCCGCACGCTCGTTTTGTGGGTTGGCTTAGGCATACGGAGTTCATTCCATGTCTAAGCATACGGATTTCATTCCCAGTCTAAGATTTTGAGCCATGGTGCACATGCTGGGCTTAGGCATGTGCTGGTGCCATATTTTTTTCGCCCGGGGCACCATCGTCGGAGCATCATCGGAGAGCCTAACAGATGGCATTGGGGGTTTCAATGATTGGGGGGGCGGGATGGTGTGCGCACAAGATGTGCGATGGGTGCTGGTACTTGGCCCTTATATTGGCCCCCTATCCCTCATCAAACCTCGGGACATTTTTTTCAAACAGTCACAAAATCTTCTCCACTTTGAGTTTTTAGCTGAATTTTTTTATGCATCCCAAAAAAAATACAAGGATCACCTCTACCAAATTTGGGGACAAAACTCTTTCTAAAAAAATTTTTAAAAATCCCGAGCCGTAAAAAGTTTTAAAAATGGTGAAAAATAGAAAAGGGGTCTTCTTGTCACGAAACTTCACATGAAGGCTTAGGGGGCCATTTTATGAATTTACAGGCCATAAAAATGGCATTGGCAAGGTAGAAATATGACGATGTGCTTGAACCCACCTACCACCCGTTCGATCCCCAGCTTACGCATCCTGCCTCTCTGGTCGACTGAGCGCCCGCACGCTCGTTTCGTGGGTTGACTTAGGCATACGGAGTTCATCCCCAGTCTAAGCATACGGAGTTCATTCCCAGTCTAAGATTAGATCGGATCGAGGGTTACGACAGCAGGATTGGTAGCATGCAGGGGGGACCTAGCCGATCCCCAGCTTGCGCATTCTGCCTCCCCGGTCGACTGAGTGCCCGCACGCCCGTTTCGTGTGTTGGCTTAGGCATAGGGAGTTCATTCCATGTCTAAGCCCCAGCCAGACCAAGGGTTGTGGCAGCAGGATCGATAGCACGTAGAGGGGGATCGGGCCGATCCCCAGCTTACGCATTATGCCTCTCTAGCCGGCTCAGCACCCGCACACTCGTTTCATGGGTTGACTTAGGCATACGGAGTTCATTCCCAATCTAAGATCGGACCGGACTGAGGGTTGAGGCAACAGGATCAACAGCACGTAGGAGTGATTGGGCCGATCCCGAACTAGCGCATTCTATGTCTCTGGCTGGCTGGGTGCCCGCACGCTCATTTCATGGGTCAGCTTAGGCATACGAAGTTCATTTCATGTCTAAGCATACGGAGTTCATTCCCAGTTTAACATAGGACCAGACCGAGGGTTGCGGTAACAGGACTAGCAGTAGGATCGATAGCATGCAGGGGGGATCAGGTCGGTCCCTGCCTTGCGCATTCTCCCTCTCCGACTGGCTGAACGCGCGCACGCTCGTTTCGTGGGTTGGCTTAGGCATACCGAATTCATTCCATGTTTAAGCCCCAGCTAGACCTAGGGTTCTGGCAGCAGGATCGATAGCACGCAGAGGGGGATCGAGCTAATCCCTGGCTTGCACATTAAGCCTCTCCGATCGACCTCTTCGGTCGGTTGAACGCCCGTACGCTCATTTCATGGGTTGACTTAGGCATACAGAGTTCATCCCCAGTCTAAGCTTATGGAGTTCATTCCCAGTCTAAGATCGGATCGGACTGAGGGTTGTGGCAGCAGGATTGACAGCACGTAGGAAGGGACCGGGCCGATCCCCGACTTGCTCATTTTTCCTCTTCGATCGGCTGAGCGCCCGCACGCACGTTTCGTGGGTTGGCTTAGGCATACGAAGTTCATTCCATGTCTAAGCATACGGAGTTCATTCCATGTCTAAGCGTACGGATTGCATTCCCAGTCTAAGATTTTGAGCCATGGTACACATGCTAGGCTCGACCATGTGCTGGTGCCGTATTTTTTTCACCCAAGGCAGCATCGCCGGTGCATCGTCGGAGAGCCTAACCGACGGCATTGGGGGTTCCGACGATTGGGGGGGCCGGGGGGTGTACGCACATGATGTGCGATGGGTGCTGGTACTTGGCCCCTATATTGGCCCCCTATCCCTCATCAAACCTTGAGAACTCACAATCCCTTCAAGAGCATTTGAGATTTTATAGGTTTGCTGCCAGTGGCCACTAAAGTGTCTGAAATGGGGACACTTTTTTCAAACGGTCACAAAATCTTCTCCACTTCAAGTTTTTCGCTGAATTTTTTTATGCATGCCAAAAAAAATACAAGGATCACCTTTACCAAATTTGGGGACAAAAATCTTTCTAGAAAAATTTTAAAAAATCCCGTACCACAAAAAGTTTTGAAAATCGTGAAAAATAGAAAACGGGTCGTCTTGCCACGAAACTTCACATGAAGGCTTAGGGGATCATTGTATGAATTTACAGGCCATAGAAATGCTATTGGCACGGTAGAAATATGACGATGTGCTTGAACCCACCTACCACCCGTTCGATCCCCGGCTTGCGCATCCTGCCTCTCTTGTCGGCTGAGCGCCCGTACGCTCATTTCATGGGTTGACTTAGGTATACGAATGTCATCCCCAGTCTAAGCATATGGAGTTCATTCCTAGTCTTAGATCAGAATGGACCGAGGGTTGCAACAGTCGGCAGCACGTAGGGGGGACCGGGCCGATCCCCGACTTGCGCATTCTGCCTCTCAGATCGGTTGAGCAACCGTACGCTTGTTTCATGGGTCGGCTTCGGCATATGGAGTTCATTCCATGTCTAAGCATACGGAGTTCATTCCCAATCTAAGATCGGATCGGACCGAGGGTTGTGGCAGTAGGACCAACAGCAGGATCAACAGCACGCAGGGGGGATCGGGTCGATCCTCGATTTACGCATTTTGCCTTTCCGGTCAGCTGAGTGCCCGCACGCTCATTTCATGGATTGGCTTAGGCATACGGAGTTCATTCCATGTCTAAGCCCCAGCCAGACCTAGGGTTGTAGTAGCAGGACCGGCAGCGGGATTGACGGCACGCAGAGGGGGACTGGGCTTATCCTCGGCTTACGCATTATGCCTCTTCGGTCGGCTAAGTGCACGCACTCTTATTTCGTGGGTTGACTTAGGCATACGGAGTTCATCCCCAGTCTAAGCATACGGAGTTCATTCCCAATCTATGATCGGACTAGACCGAAGGTTGCGGCAGTAGGATTGACAGTACGCAGGGGGGACCGAGCCGATCCCTGACTTGCGCATTCTACCTCTCCGGTCGACTGAGTGCCCGCACACTCGTTTCATGGGTTGGATTAGGCATACAGAGTTCATTCCATGTCTAAGCCCCAACCAGACCGAGGGTTGTGGTAGCAGGACTGGCAGCAGGATCGATAGCGCACAGAGGGGGGTCGAGCTAATCCCCGACTTGCGCATTATGCCTCTCCGACCGACCTCTCCGATCGGTTGAGCACCCACACGCCCGTTTTATGGGTTGACTTAGGCATACGGGGTTCATCCCCAGTCCAAGCATACGGAGTTCATTCCCAGTCTAAGATCAGACCAGACCGAGGGTTGTGCCTGTAAGATCAACAGCACGCTGGGGGGAATCGGGTCGATCCCCGGCTTGCGCATTCTGCCTCTTCGGCTGGCTGAGCACCCGCACACCCGTTTCGTGGTTGGCTTAGGCATAGGGAGTTCATTCCATGTCTAAGCCCCAACCGGACAGAGGGTTGTGGTAGCGGGACCGATAGCACACAGAGGGGGACCGGGTCGATCCCTGACTTTCGCATTATGCCTCTTCGATCGGCTCAGTGCCCGTATGCTCATTTCATGGGTTGACCTATGCATACAGAGTTCATTCCCAGTCTAAGATTAGATCAGACCGAGGGTTGCGACAGTAGGATCGATAGCAAGTATGGGGGGATCGGGTCGATCCTCGACTTGCGCATTCTACCTCTCCGGTCGGCTGAGTGCCCACACGCTCGTTTCGTGGGTTGGCTTAGGCATACGGAGTTCATTCCATGTCTAAGCATACGGAGTTCATTCCCAGCCTAAGATTTTGAGCCACGGTGCATATGCTGGGCTCGGGCATGTACTGGTGCCACATTTTTTTCACCCGGAGCACCATCGTCGGAGCATCGTCGGAGAGCCTAACCGACGACATTGGGGGTTCCGGTGATTAGGGGGGCCGGGGGGTGTGCGCACATGATGTGCGATGGGTGCTGGTACTTGGCCCTTATATTGGCCCCCTATCCCTCATCAAACCTCGAGAACTCACACCCCCTTAAAGCGCATTTGAGATTTTATAGGTTTGCTGCCAGTTGTAATTAAAGTGTCTGAAATTGGGACACTTTTTTCAAATGGTCACAAAATCTTCTCCACTTCGAGTTTTTAGCTGAATATTTTTGGGCATGCCAACAAAAATACAAGGATCACCTCTACCAAATTTGATGACAAAACTATTTCTAAAAAAATTTTAAAAAATCCCGAACCGTAAAAAGTTTCAAAAATCATGAAAAATAGAAAACGGGTCGTCTTGTCACTAAACTTCACATGAAGGTGTAGGGGACCATTGTATGAATTTATAGGATATAAAAATGGCATTGGCACGGTAGAAATATGGAGATGTGCTTGAACCCACTTACCACCCGTTCGATCTCCGGCATGCGCATCCTGCCTCTCTGGTCGGTTGAGCGTCCGCACGCTTGTTTCATGGGTTGACTTAGGCATACAAAGTTCATCCCCAGTCTAAACATATGGAGTTCATTCCAAATCTAAGATCAGACCGGACTGAGGGTTGCGGCAGTAGGATCGGTAGCATGCAGGAGGGACCGGATCGATCCTTAGCTTGCGTATTCTGCCTGTCCGATCAGCTGAGCACCCGCACGCCCATTTTGAGGGTTGGCTTAGGCATAGGGAGTTCACTCCATGTTTAAGCCCCAACTGGATTGAGGGTTGGGGCAGCGAGATCGACAACATGCAGAGGGGGATCGGATTGATCCCTGACTTGCGCATTATGCCTCTCAAATCGGCATAGCACCCGTACACTCATTTCATGGGTTGACTTAGGCATACAGAGTTCATTCCCAGTCTATGATCGAACGAATCGAGGGTTGTGGCAGCAGGATCGACAGCACGTAGGAGGGGATTGGGTCTATCCCCGGCTTGTGCATTCTGCCTGTCCGGTCGGCTGAGCGCCTGCATGCTTGTTTCGTGGGTTGTCTTAGGCATATGGAGTTCATTCCATTTCTAAGCATACGGAGTTCATTCCCAGTCTAAGATTAGACCAAATCGAGGGTTGCGACAGCAAGATCGATAGCACGCAGAGGGGATTAGGTCGATCCCCGACTTGTGCATTCTGCCTCTCCGACCGGCTGAGCGCCCGTATGCTCATTTCATGGGTTGGCTTAGGCATACGGAGTTCATTCCATGTCTAAGCCCCAGCTGGATCGAGGGTTGTGGTAGCAGGATCGACAGCACGTAGATGGGGATCGAGCTGATCCCTGACTTGTGCATTATGCCTTTCCGGTCGACTGAGCGACCGCACGCTCGTTTCGTGGATTGACTTAGGCATACGGAGTTCATCCCCAGTCTAAGCATACGGAGTTCATCCCCAGTCTAAGCATACGGAGTTCATTCCCAGTCTATGATCAGATCGAAGTGAGGGTTGCAGCAGTGGGATCGACAGCATGCAAGGGGGATCGGGCTATCCCCGACTTGCACATTTTGCCTTTTCGGCCAGTTGAGTGCCCGCACACCCATTTCATGGGTTGGCTTAGGCATAGGGAGTTCATTACATGTCTAAGCCCCAGTCGGACCGACGGTTGTGGCAGCAGGACTGGCAGTGGGATCGATAGCACACAGAGAGGGATCGGGTTAATCCCTGACTTGCGCATTATGCCTCTCCGATCGGCCTCTCCAGTCGCCTGAGCGCTTGCACGCTCATTTCATGGGTTGACTTAGGCATACGGAGTTCATCCCCAGTCTAAGCGTAGGGAGTTCATTCCCAGTCTAAGATCGAATTAGATCGAGGGTTGCGACAGCAGGATCGGCAGCACCCAGGAGGGACTGGGTCGATCTTCGGCTTACGCATTCTGCCTCTCCGATCAGTTGAGAGCCCATACGCCCATTTCATGGGTTGGCTTAGGCATAGGGAGTTCATTCCATGTCTAAGCCCCAGCCAGACCATGGGCTGTGGCAACGAGACTGATAGCACGCAGAGGGGGACCGAGCCGATCACCGACTTGCGCATTATGCCTCTCTAGCTGGCTCGCCGCCCAAACGCTCATTTCATGGGTTGTCTTAGGCATACGGAGCTCATTCTTGATTTAAGATTGGATCAAAGATTGTGGCAGCAGGATCGACAGCACGCAGGGGGGATCTAGCCGATCCCCGACTTGTGCATTCTGCCTCTCTGGCAGACTGAACGCCCGTACGCTCGTTTCATGGGTTGGCTTAGGCATACGGAGTTCATTCCATGTCTAAGCATACAGAGTTCATTCCAATCTAAGATCGAATCGGACTGAGGGTTACTGCAGCAGGATCGACAGTAGGACCAGCAATAGGATCGACAGCATGTAAGGAGGCCCGAGCTGATCCACGGCTTGCACATTTTGCCTCTCCGACCGACTTCTTTGATCGGTTGAGGGCCCGTACGCTCGTTTCATGGGTTGACTTAGGCATACGGAGTATATCCCCAGTCTAAGCATACGGAGTTCATTCCCAATCTAAGATTAAACTAGATTGAGGGTTACGGTAGGAAGGATTGGGCCGATATTCGGCTTCTGCCTTTATGGTTGGGTTAGGCATAGCGAGTTCATTCCATGTCTAAGCCCTAGTCGGACCGAGGGTTGTGGCAGCGGGACCGACAGCACACAGAGGGGGATCGGGTCGATCACTGGCATACGCATTATGCCTCTTCGGTCGACTCAGTGCCCGAACGCTCGTTTCGTGGTTTGTCTTAGGCACACGGAGCTCATTCCCAGTCTAAGATCGGATCGAGGATTGTAGTAGCAGATTGACAGCATGTAGGAGTAGATCAGGCTGATCCTCGGCTTGTACATTCTACCTCTCCGATCGACTGAGCACCCACACGCTCGTTTCGTGGGTTGGCTTAGGCATAAGGAGTTCATTCCATGTCTAAGCATCCAAAGTTCATTCCCAATCTAAGATCGAACCGGACCAAAGGTTGTGGCAGCAGGACCAGCGGTAGGATCAGAAGCATGTAGGGGGGCCCAGACCGATCCTTGACTTGCGCATTCTGCCTCTCCGATTGGCCTCTCTGACCGGTTGAGTGCCTGCACTCTTGTTTCATGGGTTGACTTAGGCATACTGAGTTCATCTCCAGTCTAAGCATACGGAGTTCATTCCTAGTCTAAGATCGAACTGGATTGAGGGTTACGGTAGTAGGATCGGTAGCATGGATCGAGGGTTGTGGTAGCGGGATCGGCAGCACGTAGAGGGGGACCGGGCCGATCCCTGGCTTGCGCATTCTGCCTCTCCAGCCGGCTGAGCGCCCACACGTTCGTTTCGTGGGTTGGCTTAGGCATACGGAGTTCATTCCATCTCTAAGCATAGGGAGTTCATTCCCAGTCTAAGAGTTTGAGTCACGGTGCACATGCTGAGCTCGGGCATGTGATGGTGGCACATTTTTTTTGCCCGAGGCACCATCACCGGAGCATCGTCGGAGAGGCTAACCGACGGCATTGTAGGTTCTGACGATTGGGGGGGTCGGGGGGTGTATGCACATGATGTGCGATGGGTGCTGGTACTTGGCCCTTGTATTGGCCCCCTATCCCTCATCAAACCTTGAGAACTCACACCCCCTTAAAGAGTATTTGAGATTTTATAGGTTTGCTGCCAGTACCCATTAAAGTGTTTGAAATAGGGACACTTTTTTTAAATAGTCACAAAATCTTCTCCACTTTGAGTTTTTAGCTGAATCTTTTTGTGCATGCCAACAAAAATACAAGGATCACCTCTACCAAATTTTGGGATAAAACTATTTCTAAAAAAATTTTAAAAAATCTCGAACCGCAAAAAGTTTCAAAAATCGTGAAAAATAGAAAACGGGTCTTCTTGTCACGAAACTTCACATGAAGGCACAGGGGACCATTGTATGAATTTACAAGATATAAAAATGGCATTGGCATGGTAGAAATATGGAGATGTGCTTGAACCCACCTACCACCCGTTCGATCCCCAACTTGTGCATCCTACCTCTCTGGTCGGCTGAGCATCCGCACGCTCGTTTCTTAGGTTGACTTGGCATACGGAGTTCATCCCCAGTCTAAGCATACAGAGTTCATTCCTAGTCTAAGAACGGACTGGACTGAGGGTTGCGACAGCAGTATCAACAGCACGCAGGGGGACCGGGTCGATCCCCAACTTGCGCATTCTGCCTATCTAGCCGACTAAGCGCCCGCACACCCGTTTCGTGGGTTGGCTTAGGCATAGGGAGTTCATTCCATGTCTAAGTCCCAGCTGGATCGAGAGTTGTGGTAGCGGGACCGGCAGCACGTAGAGGGGGATCGGGCCGATCCCCGGCTTGCACATTATGCCTCTTCGGCCGACTCAGCGCCCGGACGCTCATTTCGTTGGTTGACTTAGGCATACAGAGTTCATTCCCAGTTTAAGATTGGATCAGATCGAGGGTTGCGGTAGCAGGATCGTCAGCACGTAGGGGGGATCGGACCAGTCCCCGGCTTGTGCATTCTGCCTCTCCGACGGGCAAATCGCCCCCACGCTCATTTCATGGGTTGGCTTAGGCATACGGAGTTCATTCCATGTCTAAGCATACGAAGTTCATTCCCAGTCTAAGATCAGACCGGATCGAGGGTTACGGTAGCAGGACCAGTAGAAAGGTCGACAGCACGTAGGGGGGACCGGGTCGATCTCCGGCTTTCGCATTCTACCTTTTCGACCGGTTGAGCGCCCGCACGCTTGTTTTATGGGTTGGCTTAGGCATACAGAGTTCATTCCATGTTTAAGCCCTAGTCGGACCGAGGGTTATGGTAGCAAGATCAGCAGCGAGATCGGCAGCCCATAGAGGGGGATCGAGCTGATCCTCGACTTTCGCATTATGCCTCTTCGGTCGGCTGAGCACCCGTACGCTTGTTTCATGGGTTGACTTAGGCATATGGAGTTCATCCCTAGTCTAAGCATATGGAGTTCATCCCCAGTCTAAGCATATGGAGTTCATTCCCAGTCTAAGATCAGACCGGATCGAGGGTTGCGGTAGCAGGATTGATAGCACGTAGGGTGGACCAGGTCGATCCCTGGATTTCGCATTCTACCTCTCCGGCCGGCTGAGCGCCCGCACGCCTGTTTCGTGGGTTGGCTTAGGCATAGGGAGTTCATTCCATGTCTAAGCCCCAGCCGGACTGAGGGTTGTGGTAGTGGGATCGGGCTGAACCTCGACTTACGCATTATGCCTCTCCGACCGGGTCAGCGTCCGAACGCTCATTTCATGGGTTGACTTAGGCATACGAAGTTCATTCTTAGTCTAAGATCAGACCGAATAGAGGGTTGCGGCAGTAGGATCGATAGCACGTAGGGGGGATCGAGTCGATCCTCGGCTTACGCATTTACCTCTCCGACTAGCTGAGTGCCCGCACGCTCGTTTCGTGGGTTGGCTTAGGCATACGGAGTTCATTCCATGTCTAAGCATACAGAGTTCATTCTCAGTCTAAGATCAGACTGGACCAAGGGTTGCAACAATAGGACTAGCAGTAAGATCGGCAACACGCAGGGGGGACCGGGTAGATCCTAAACTTTTGCATTCTGCCTCTCCAGCTGGCCTCTCCGGTCGATTGAGTGCCCGCACGCTCGTTTCGTCGGTTGATTTGGGCATATGGAGTTCATTCCCAGTCTAAGATCGAACCGAACTGAGGGTTGCGGTAGCAAGATCGATAGCACGCAGGGGGGTTTGGGTCGATCCTCGACTTACGCATTCTGCCTCTCCGGACTGCTGAGTGCCCGTACGCGTGTCTCGTGGGTTGGCTTAGGCATAAGATGTTCATTCCATGTCTAAGCATACGAAGATCATTCCTAGTCTATGATCGGACCAGACCGAGGGTTTCAGCAGCAGAACCAGTAGCAGGATCGATAGCATGTTGCAGAGGATCGGGCCTATCCTTGGCTTGCGTATTCTACCTCTCTGGTCGGCCTCTCTGGTCGACTGAGCACCCGCACCCTCATTTCGTGGGTTGACTTAGGCATACAGGGTTATTCCCAGTCTAAGCATAAGATCAAATTGGATCGAGGGTTGCGGTAGCAGCATCGGTAGCACGTAGGGGGACCGGGCCGATCCCCGACTTGCACATTCTGCCTCTCCGGCCGATTGAGCGCCCGCACGCCCGTTTCATGGGTTGGCTTAGGCATAGGGAGTTCATTCCATGTCTAAACCCCAACCGGATCGAGGGTTGTGGCAGTGGGACTGACAGCACGCAAAGGGAGACCAGGTTGATCCTTGACTTACGCATTCTGGCTCTCTGGCCGGTTGACCACCCGTACGCTCGTTTCGTGGGTTGGCTTAGGCATACGGAGTTCATTCCATGTCTAAGCATACGGAGTTCATTCCCAGTCTAAGAGTTTGAGCCACGGTGCACATGTTGGGCTCGAGCATGTGCTGGTGCCGCATTTTTTTTTCTCGGGGCACCATCACCGGAGCATCATCGGAGAGCTTCACCGACGGCATTAGGGGTTCCGGTGATTGGGGGGCCGAGGGGTGTGCGCACATGATGTACAAAGGGTTGGCTTAGGCATACGAAGTTCATTCCATGTCTAAGACCTAGCCGGATCAAGGGTTGTGGCAGTAGGACTGGCAGCGGGATCGACAGCTCGCAGAGGGGGATCGGGCTGATCCCTGGCTTAAGCATTATACCTCTCCAGCTGGCTGAGCGCTCGCACAGTCGTTTGATGGGTTGACTTAGGCATACAGAGTTCATCCCCGTCTAGGCATATGGAGTTCATTCCCAGTCTAAGATCAGACTAGATCGAGGGTTACAGTAGCAGGATCGGTAGCACGCCGGGGGGACTGGGCCGATCCCTGGCTTGCACATTCTGCCGCTCCGGCCCGCTGAGTGCTAGCACGCCCATTTTGTGGGTTAGCATAGGCATAGGGAGTTCATTCCATGTCAAGCCCTAGTCGGATCGAAGGTTGTGGCAGTGGGACCGACAGCACGCAGAGGGGGACCGGGCTGATCCCCGACTTGTGCAATATGCCTCTCCGACCGGCTCAGTGCCCGCGCGCTCGTTTAGTGGGTTGACTTAGGCATACGGAGTTCATTCCTAGTCTAAGATCGGACCAGACCGAGGGTTGCGGCATCTAGATCGATAGCACACAGGGGGACCGGGTCGGTCCCTGGCTTATGCATTCTGGCTCTCTGGCTGGCTGAGCGCCCGCACGCTCATTCCGTGGGTTGGCTTAGGCATACGGAGTTCATTCCATGTCTAAGCATACGGAGTTCATTCCAGTCTAAGATTGGACCAGATCGAGGTTTGCGATAGCAGGACCAACACCAGGATCGACAGCTCGCAAGGGGGACCGAGCCAATCCCCGAGTTGCGTATTCTACCTTTTCGGTCGGTTTAGCCCCCGCACGCTCGTTTCATGGGTTGGCTTAGGCATACAGAGTTCATTCCATGTGTAAGCCCCAGTCAGACCGAGGGTTGTCACAGCAGGAGTGGCAACGGGATCGACAGCACGTAGAGGGAGACCAGGTTGATCCTCGGCTTGTGCATTATGCCTATTCGATCGGCCTCTTCGGCCGGTCGAGCGCCCACACTCTCATTTCGTGGGTTGACTTAGGCATATGGAGTTCATTACCAGTCTAAGATCGGACCGGACTGAGGGTTATGGTAGCAGGATCGACAGCACGCAGGAGGGGATCGGGTTAGCCCCCGACTTGCGCATTCTTTCTTAATGGCTGGTTGAGTGCCCGTACGCTCATTTCGTGGGTTGGCTTAGGCATATGTAGTTCATTCCATGTCTAGGCATACAGAGTTCATTCCCAGTCTAAGATCGAACTGAACCGAGGGTTACGACTGCAGGACCAACAGTAGGATCGGTAGCACACAGGGGGGACCGAGCCGTTCCCCAACTTGCGCATTCTGCCTTTCCTACCGGCTCAACAGCCACACGCTCATTTCTTGGGTTGGCTTAGGCATACAGAGTTCATTCCATGTCTAAGCCCCAGTCGGACCGAGGGTTGTGGCAGCAGGACCGATAACCGGATCGACAGCATGTAGAGGGAACTGGGTTGATCCCCGGCTTGTGCATTATGCCTCTTCGACCGACTTCTCCGGTTGACTGAGTGCCCGTACGCTCATTTCATGGGTTGACTTAGGCATACAGAGTTCATCCCCAGTCTAAGCATACAGAGTTCATTCCCAGTCTAAGATCGGACCGAACTAAAGGTTGCGATAGTAGGATCGATAGCACGCAGGGGGGACCAAGCCGATCCCCGGCTTGCGCATTCTACCTCTTTGGCTGGTTGAGCACCTGCACGCCCGTTTCGTGGGTTGGCTTAGGCATAGGGAGTTCATTCCATGTCTAAGCCCCAACCGGACCGAGGGTTGTGGCAGCGAGACTGGCAGCACACAGAGGGGGACTGGGCCGATCCTCGGCTTGCGCATTATGCCTCTTTGGTCGGCTCAATGCCCGCACGGTCATTTCTTGGGTTGACTTAGGCATACGAAGTTCATCCCCAGTCTAGGATCAGACCAGACTGAGGGTTACGGCAGTAGCATCGACAGCACGCAGGGGGGACTGGGCTGATCCTTGACTTGCGCATTCTGCCTCTCCGACCGGCTGAGTGCCCGCACGCACACTTGTTTCGTGGGTTGGCTTAGGCATACGAAGTTCATTCCCAGTCTAAGATTAGACCGGATCGAGGGTTTCAGTAGCAGGACTAGCAGTAGGATTGGCAGCACGTAGGGGGGATCGGGCTGATCCCCGGCTTGCGCATTCTCTCTCTCTCTGGCCAGCTGAGCGCCCGCATGCTCATTTCGTGGGTTGGCTTAGGCATAGGGAGTTCATTCCATGTCTAAGCCCCAACCAGATTGAGGGTTGTGGTAGTAGGACCGACAGCCGGATCGACAGCATGCAGAGGGGTACCGGGCTGATCCCTGGCTTACACATTATGCCTCTCCGGTCGGTTGAGCGCCCGTACGCTCGTTTCGTGGGTTGACATAGGCATACAGAGTTCATCCCCAGTCTAAGCATATGGAGTTCATTCCCAGTCTAAGATCGGACCGGACCGAGGGTTGCGACAGTAGGATCGGTAGCATGCAGGATGGAGCGAGCCGATCCCCGGCTTACGCATTCTACCTCTCCGGCCGGTTGAGCACCCGCACGCCCGTTTCGTGGGTTGGCTTAGGCATAGGGAGTTCATTCCATGTCTAAACCCCAGCCAGATCGAGGGTTGTGGCAGCGGGACTGGTAGCACGTAGAGGGGGATCGGGCCGATCCCTGGCTTGCACATTATGCCTCTTCGGGAGGCTCAGTGCCCTCACGCTCATTTTGTGAGTTGACTGATGCATACGGAGTTCATTCCCAATCTAAGATCGGATCAGATCGAGGGTTGCGACTGATCACTGGGTTACGGTTGATCCCAGGTAGCAGGATTGACAACACGCAGGGGGGACCGGGCCGATCCTCGACTTGCGCATTCTACCTCTCCGGTCGGCTGAGCACCCGCACGCTCGTTTCGTGGGTTGGCTTAGGCATACGGAGTTCATTCCATGTCTAAGCCCTAGCCGGACCGAGGTTGGTGGCAGCACGCAGAGGGGGATCAGGTTGATCCCCGGCTTGTGCATTATGTCTCTCCAATCGGCCTCTCCGACCAGTTGAGCGCCCACACGTTCATTTCATGGGTTGACTTAGGCATACGAAGGTCATCCCCAGTCTAAGCGTATGAAGTTCATTCCTAGTCTAAGATCGGATCGGATCGAGGGTTCCGGTAGCAGGATCGACAGCATGCAGGAGGGATCGGACCGATCCCTGGCTTGCGCATTCTGCCTCTCCGATCGGCTGAGCGCCCGTACGCCCGCTTCGTCGGTTGGCTTAGGCATAGGGAGTTCATTCCATGTCTAAGCCCTAGCGAAACTAAAGGTTGTGGTAGCGGGATCGACAGCATGTAAAGGGGGACTGGGTTGATCCCCAGCTTGCGCATTATGCCTCTTAGGCTGGCTCAGCGCCCACACGCTCGTTTTATGGGTTGGCTTAGGCATAAGGAGTTCATTCCATGTCTAACCATATGGAGTTCTTTCCCAGTCTAAGATCAGACCGAACCGAGGGTTGCAGCAGCAGGACCAGCAGCAGGATCGACAGCACGTAAGGGGGATTGGGTCGATCCTTGGCTTGCACATTCTGCCTCTCCGGCCAGCTGAGCGCTTGCACTCTCGTTTCTGGGTTGCTTAGCATACGAGTTCATTCAATGTCTAAGCCCCAGTCGGACCGAGGGTTATGGTAACAGGACCGGCAGTGGGATCGGTAACACACAGAGAGGGACCGAACTGATCCCCAGCTTGGGCATTATGCCTCTTCCGCTGGCTCAACGCCCAAATGCTCATTTCGTGGGTTGACTTAGTCATACGAACTTCATTTCCAGTCTAAGATTGGACCGGACCGACGGTTGTGACAGCAGGATCGACAGCACGTAGGGGGGACTGAGTCGATCCCCGACTTGCGCATTCTGCCTCTACAGTCGGTTGAGCACTCACATGCTCATTTTATGGGTTGGCTTAGGCATACGGAGTTCATTCCATGTCTAAGCATACGGAGTTAATTTTGAGTCAAAGATCAGACCAGACCGAGGGTTGCGACAGCAGGACCAGGAGCAGGATCGACAGCACACAGGGCGGATCAAGTCGATCCCCGGCTTGTGCATTCTACCTCTCTGGTCGGCCTCTTCAGCCGACTGAACGCCCGCACACTAATTTTATGGGTTGAATTAGGCATACAGAGTTCATCCCCAGTCTAAGCATATGGAGTTCATTCCCAGTCTAAGATCGAATCGGATCGAGGGTTGCGACAGCAGGATCGACAGCATGTAGGGGGGATCGGACCGATCCTCGACTTGCATATTCTGCCTCTCTGACCGGCTGAGCGCTCGCACGCTCATTTTGTGGGTTGGCTTAGGCATACAAAGTTCATTCCATGTCTAAGCCCCAGTCGAACCGAGGGTTGTGGCAGCAGGACCGACAGCGGGATCGGCAGCACGCAGAGGTGGATCGAGCTGATCCTCGATTTGTGCATTATGTCTCTCTGACCGGCCTCTCCGACCGACTGAGCACCCGCACGCTGGTTTCATGGGTTCACTTAGGCATATGGAGGTCATCCCCAGTCTAAGCATACAAAGTTCATTCCCAGTCTAAGATCAGATCGGATCAAAGGTTGCAGCAGCAGGATCGACAGCATGCAAGGGGGACCGGACCGATCCCTGGCTTACGCATTCTGCCACTCCGGCCGGCTGAGCGATCGTACGCCCGTTTCATGGGTTGGCTTAGGCATAGGGAGTTCATTCCATGTCTAAGCCCCACCGAAACTAAGGGTTGTGGCAGTGGGACTGGCAGCACGCAGAGGGGGACCGGGTCGATCCCCGACTTGCGCATTATGCCTCTCTGGTTGGCTTAGCGCCCGAACGCTCGTTTCATGGTTTGACATAGGTATACGAAGTTCATTCCCAGCCTAAGATCAGATCGGACCGAGGGTTGCGGTAGCAGGATCCACAGCACGTAGGGGGGGACCGGATCGATCCCCAGCTTACGCATTCTGCCTCTTCGACTGGCTGAGCACTCGCACACTCGTTTCGTGGGTTGGCTTACACATACAGAGTTCATTCCATGTCTAAGCATACGGAGTTCATTCCCAGACTAAGATCAGACCAAATCGAGGTTGGCGGTAGCAGGACCAACAGCAGGATCGACAGCACGCAGGGGGGATCGGGTCGATCCTCGACTTACGCATTTTACCTCTCCAGTCGGTTGAGTGCCCGCACGCTTGTATCGTGGGTTGACTTAGGCATATAGAGTTCATACCTAGTCTAAGCATACGGAGTTCATTCCCAGTCTAAGATCAAATCGGACTGAGGGGTGCGACAGCAGGATCGACAGAACGTAAGGGGGATCGGGTCGATCCTCGACTTGCGTATTCAGCCTCTTCGGCTAGCTGAGTGCCCGCACGCCCATTTCGTGGGTTAGCTTACGCATAGGGAGTTCATTCCATGTCTAAACCCCAGCTGAACCGAGGGTTGTGGCAGCGGGACCAGCAACACAGAGAGGGGGATCGGGTCGATCCCCGGTTTACGCATTCTGCCTGTCTGACCTGCTGCGCACCCGCACGCTCGTTTCGTGGGTTGGCTTAGGCATGCGAAGTTCATTCCATCTCTAAGCATACGGAGTTCATTCCCAGTCTAAGAGTTTGAGCCACGGTGCACATGCTAGGCTCGGGCATGTGTTGGTGCCGCATTTTTTTCACCCGGGGCATCATCGTCAGAGCATCACTGGAGAGCCTAACCGACGGTATTAGGGATTCCGACGATTGGGGGGGCCGGGGGGTGTGCGCACATGATGTGCAATGGGTGCTGGTACTTGGCCATTACGGTGCCCCCTATCCCTCATCAAACCTCGAGAACTCACACCCCCTTAAAGAGCATTTGAGATTTTATAGGTTTGCTGCCAGTAGCAATTAAAGTGTCTGAAATGGGGACACTTTTTTCAAATTATCACAAAATCATCTCCACTTCGAGTTTTTAGCTGAATTTTTTTTTGCATGCCAAAAAAAATACAAGGATCACCTCTACCAAATTTGGGGACAAAACGATTTCTAAAAAAATTTAAAAAAATCTTGAACCACAAAAAGTTTCAAAAATCATGAAAAATAGAAAACGGGTCGTCTTGCCACGAAACTTCACATGAAGGCTTAGGGGACCATTGTATTAAATTACAACCATAAAAATGGCATTGGCATGGCAAAAATGTGAAGATGCGCTTGAACCCACCTACCACCCGTTCAATCCCCGGCTTGCGCATCCTGCCTCTCTTGTCGGCTGAGCGTTCGCACGCTCGTTTCATGGGTTGACTTAGGCATACGGAGTTCATCCCCAGTCTAAGCATACGGAGTTCATTCCCAATCTAAGATCAGACCAGATCGAGGGTTGCGGTAGCAGGATCAGAAGCATGCAGGGGGGATCGAGTTTAGGCATAAGGAGTTCATTCCCGTTTCGTGGGTTGGCTTAGGCATAGGGAGTTCATTCCATGTCTCAGCCGTAGCCGGATCGAAGGTTGTGGCAGCGGGACCGGCAGCACACAGAGGGGGACCAGGCTGATCCTCGGCCTGCGTATTATGCCTCTCCGGCCAGCTCAGCACCTGCACACTCGTTTTATGGGTTGACTTATGCATACGGAGTTCATTCCTAGTCTAAGATCAGATCGAACCGAGGGTTGCGCCAGCAGGATCGACAGCACGCAGGGGGGACCAGGCCGATCCCCGGCTTGCACATTCTGCTTCTCCAGTCGACTGAGCACCCGTATGCTCGTTTCGTTGGTTGGCTTAGGCATACGGAGTTCATTCCCAGTCTAAGATTTTGAGTGATAGTGCACATGCTAGGCTCGAGCATGTGCTGGTGCTGCATTTGTTTTGCCCGGGGCACCATTACAGAGCATCATCGGAGAGCCTAACTAGCGGCATTAGGGGTTCCAGCAATTAGGGGTGCCAGGGGGTGTACGCACATGATGTGCAATGGGTGCTGGTACTTGGCCCTTATATTGGCCCTCTATCCCTCATCAAACCTTGAGAACTCACACCCCCTTAAAGAGCATTTGAAATTTTATAGGTTTGCGGCTAGTAGCCATTAAAGTGTCTGAAATGGGGACACTTTTTTCAAACGACCACAAAATCTTCTCCACTTCGAGTTTTTAGCTGAATTTTTTTATGCATGCCAACAAAAATACAAGGATCACCTCTACCAAATTTGGGGACAAAACGTTTTCTAAAAACATTTAAAAAAATCCCGAACTGTAAAAAGTTTTGAAAATCATGAAAAATAGAAAACGGGTTGTCTTGCCATGAAACTTCACATGAAGGCTTAGGGGAACATTGTATGAATTTACAAGCCATAAAAATGCCATTGGCAAGGCAAAAATATGAAGATGTGCTTGAACCCACCTACCACCCGTTCGATCCCCGGCTTGCGCATCCTGCCTCTCTGGTCGGCTGAGCGCCCGCACGCTCGTTTCATGGGTTGACTTAGGCATACGGAGTTCATCCCTAGTCTAAGCATACGGAGTTCATTCCCATTCTAAGATCAGACCGAACCGAGGGTTATGAAAGCAGGATCGACAGCACGTAGGGGGAACTGGGCCGATCCCTAACTTGCACATTCCGCCTTTTCGGTCGGTTGAGTGCCCGCACGCCCGTTTTGTGGGTTGGCTTAGGCATAGGGAGTTCATTCCATATCTAAGCCCCAGTCAGACTGAGGGTTGTGGTAGCGGGACCAGCAGCACGCAGAGGGCGATTGGGTCGATCCTCGACTTGCACATTATGCCTCTCCGGTTGGCTCAATGCCTGAACGCTCGTTTCGTGGGTTGACTTAGGCATACGGAGTTCATTCCAAGTCTAAGATTGGACCAGACTGAGGGTTACGGCAGTAGGATCGACAGTACGCAAGGGGGGATCAAGCACCGGACCGAGGGTTGCGGCAGTAGGATCGGCAGCACACAAGGGGGGATCGGGTCGATCCCCGACTTGCACATTCTGCCTCTTCGGCTGGCTGAGCGCCCGCACGCTCGTTTCGTTGGTTAGCTTAGGCATACGGAGTTCATTTCGTGTCTAAGCCCCAGTCGTACCGAGGGTTGTGGCCGCAGGATCGGTAGCGGGATCGGTAGCACGCAGAGGCCGATCGGGCTGATCCCCGGCTTGCGCATTATGCCTCTCCGACCGGCCTCTCCAACCTGCTGAGCACCCGCATGCTCGTTTCGTGGGTTGACTTAGGCATATAGAGTTCATCCCCAGTCTAAGCATATGGAGTTTCATCCCCAGTCTAAGCATGCGAAGTTCATTCCCAGTCTAAGATCAGATCAGACTGAGGGTTGCGGTAGTAGGATCGGCAGCACGCAGGGGGGACCGAGCCAATCCCCAGCTTGCGCATTCTATCTCTCCGATTGGCTGAGTGCCCACACGCCCATTTCATCGGTTGGCTTAGGCATAGGCAGTTGATTCCATGTCTAAGCCCCAGCCAGACTGAGGGTTGTGGCAGCGAGACCTGCAGCACGCAGAGAGGGATCGGGTCGATCCTCGGCTTGTGCATTATGCCTCTTCGATCGGTTCAGCGCCCGCACACTCGTTCCGTGGGTTGACTAATGCATACGGAGTTCATTCCCAGTGTAAGATCAAACCGGATCGAGGGTTGCGACAGCAGGATCAGTAGCACACAGTGGGGACCGGGCTGATCCATGGCTTGCGCATTCTACCTCTTCGGTCGGCTGACCACCCGCACGTTTGTTTCGTGAGTTGGCTTAGGCATACGCAGTTCATTCCATTACTAAGCATATGGAGATCATTCCCAGTCTAAGATCAGATTGGTGTGAGGGTTACGATAGCAGCACCAGTAATAGGATCGACAGCACGTAGAGGGGACCCAATCGATCCCCTGCTTGTGCATTGTGCCTCTCCGATCGGCCTCTCCGATCGGCCTCTCTGATCGGTTGAGCGCCCACACGCTAATTTTATGGGTTGACTTAGGCTTACGAAGTTCATCTCCAGTCTAAGCATATGGAGTTCATTCCCAGTCTAAGATCGAATCGAACCAAGAGTTGCGACAGCAGGATCGGTAGCACGTAGGAGGGATCGAGCCGATCCCCGGCTTGCACATTCTGCCTCTCCGACTGGTTGAGCACCCACATGCCCATTTTATGGGTTAGCTTAGGCATAGGGAGTTCGTTCCATGCCCCAGTCAGACCGAGGGTTATGGCAGTGGGGCTGACAGCACACAGAGGGGGATCGGGCTGATCCTCGGTTTGTGCATTACACCTCTCCGACCGACTCAGCGCCCGTACACTCATTTCGTGGGTTGACTTAGGCATACGTAGTTCATTCCCGGTCTAAGATCAGACTGGACCGAGGGTTACAGCAGCAGGATCGACAGCACGTAGAGGGGACCGAACTGAGCCCTGGCTTACGCATTCTGCCTCTCCGACCGATTAAGCACCCACACACTCGTTCCATAGGTTGGTTTAGGCATACAGAGTTCATTCCATGTCTAAGCATACAGAGTTCATTCCCATTCTAAGATCAAACCGGACCAAAGGTTCGACGGCAGGACCACTAGCAGGATCGACAACACGCAGGGGGGATCAGGCTGATCCACGGTTTGCGCATTTTGCCTCTCCGATCGGCTAAGCGCACGCGCTCTCATTTCGTGGGTTAACTTAGGTATACAGAGTTCATTCCATGTCTAAGCCCCAGCCGGACCGAGTGTTGTGGTAGCAGGACCAGCAGCAGGATCAACAGCACGCAGAGGGGGATCAGGTCGATCCTCGGCTTACGCATTATGCCTCTCCGACTGGCTGAGCTCCCACACGCTTGTTTCTTGGGTTGACTTAGGCATACAGAGTTAATCCCCAGTCTAAGCATAAGGAGTTCATTCCCAGTCTAAGATCGGATCAGACCGGGAGTTACGGTAGTAGGACCGACAGCACGCAGAGGGGGACTGGGCCGATCCCCAGCTTGCGCATTATGCCTTTCTGGTTGGCTGAACGCTCAAACGCTCGTTTCATGGGTTGACTTCGGCATACAGAGTTCATTCCCAGTCTAAGATCGAATCGAACCAAGGGTTGTGGTAACAAGATCGACAGCACATAAAGGGGATCGAGCTGGTCCCTGGCTTGTGCATTCTGCCTCTCCGATCGGTTGAGCGCCCGCACGCTAGTTTCATGGGTTGGCTGAGGCATACGGAGTTCATTCCATGTCTAAGCATATGGAGTTCATTCCTAGTCTAAGTTCGGATCGAGACCGAGGGTTGCGGTAGCAGGACCAGCAGCAGGATCGGTAGCATATAGGGGGATCATGAGTTGCGATAGAAGGACCAGTAGCAGGATCAATAGCACGTAAGGGGATCGGGTCGATCCCAGGCTTGCGCATTTTGCCTCTCCGACTGGCCTCTCACCCGGACGCTCGTTTCGTGGGTTGGCTTAGGCATACGGAGTTCATTCCATGTCTAAGCCTTAGCCGGACCAAGGGTTGTGGCAACAGGATCGGTAGCGGGATCGACAGCACACAGAGGAGGACCGGGCTGATGCTTGGCTTGCACATTATGCCTTTTCAATTGGGCTCTCTGGCCGACTGAGTGCCCACACGCTCGTTTTATGGGTTGACTTAGGCATACGGAGTTCATCCCCAGTTTAAGCATATGAAGTTCATTCCCAGTCTAAGATCAGACCGAACCGAGGGTTACGATAGCAAGATCGGCAGCACGTAGGGGGGACCGGGTGGATCCCCGACTTGTGCATTCTACCTCTCCAACTGGCTGAGCGCTTGTACATCCGTTTCGTGGGTTGGCTTAGTCATAGGGAGTTCATTCCATGTCTAAGCCCCAGTCGGACCGAGGGTTGTGGCAGCGGGACCGACAGCACACAAAGGGGGATCGACCTGATCCCCAACTTGCTTATTATGCCTCTCCGGTCAGCTCAATGCCCGAACACTCATTTCGTGGGTTGACTTAGGCATACGGAGTTCATTCCCAGTCTAAGATCAGACCGAACTGAGGGTTTTGGCAGTAGGATCGATGACACACAGAGAGGGACCAGGTCAGTCCCTGACTTACGCATTCTGCATCTTCGGTCGGCTGAGTGCCTGTACGCTCGTTTCGTGGGTTGACTGAGGCATACGGAGTTCATTCCATGTCTAAGCATATGGAGTTCATTCCCAATCTAACTTCGGATCGGGACCGAGGGTTGCAGTAGTAGGACTAGCAACAGGATCGGTAGCACGTAGGGGGGACCGAGCCGATCCCTGGCTTGCACATTTTACGTCTCCGATCGGTTAAGCACCCGCCCGCTCGATAGCACGTAGAGGAGGATCGGGCTGATCCCCGGCTTGTGCATTATGCCTCTCCGATTAGCCTCTCCGATCGGCTGAGTGCTCGCATACTTGTTTCGTGGGTTGACTTAAGCAAATGGAGTTCATGCCCAGCCTAAGCATACGGAGTTCATTCCCAGTCTAAGATCAGACCGAAACGAGGGTTGCGACCGCAGGATCAACAGCATGCAGGGAGGACCAGGCCGATCCCAGGCCTGCACATTCTACCTCTTCGGTCGGCTGAGTGCCCGCACACCTGTTTCGTGGGTTGGCTTAGGCATAGGGAGTTCATTCCATGTCTAAGCCCCAGCCGGATAGAGGGTTATGGCAGCGGGACCGGCAACACTCAGAGTGGGATCGGGCCAATCCCTAGCTTGCGCATTATGCCTCTTCGGCCTGGTCAGCGCTCGCACGCTCGTTTCGTGGGTTGACTTATGCATACGGAGTTCATTCCCAGTCTAAGATCAGACCGGACTGAGGGTTGAGACAACAAGATCGACAGCATGTAGGGGGGACCGGGCCAATCCCCGACTTGCGCATTCTATCTCTCCGGCCGGCTGAGCGCCCGCACACTTGTTTCATGGGTTGGCTTAGGCATACGAAGTTCATTCCCAGTCTAAGATTTTGAGCCACAGTGCATATACTAGGCTCAGGCATGTGCTGGTGCCGTATTTTTTTGCTCGGGGCACCATCGTCGGAGCATCATCGAAGAGCTTAACCGGTGGCATTGGGGGTTTCGACGGTTGGGGGGCTGGGGGGTGTGCACACATGATGTACGATGGGTGCTGGTATTTGTGTCACGTGCTCTGACCTTAGACTCAGAAACCGTGCATCTTTAGGCTTGGAATCTCCTCCTTTATGCCTAAGTCAGCTTAAAACACAAGTGTACGGGCACTAGAACAACAGGAAGGGCTGATTATGCAAGTTAAAGAGAAACAAGATAAGAAGGCAGAATTCTAGAAATGCTCTTGTATTCACTGAAACAAAAGTGTTTGATGGTGTACAAATGAGGGAGGAGCAGCCCTCTATTTATAGTTGAGGCTCCAGCTTACACTTAATGGCAATATCCCTAGAATAAAGGCTAAAATCATGGGATTATACAGATTACAATCAATTAGGATGCTAACTCCTGATTTTCAGGGTCAACCCAATATCCCAGGATGCTGCTGCTGATCCTGCCTGCTTCCAGAAGCTTTCCTTGCATGTCCAGCACCTTAGGCCCTTCTAGATGTGGTACGGGTAGCTTGTATGCCAGGCTTTGGTCTCACGGGCTGGCCTGCAAGTTGGACGGGCGTTCTGAACTCGTTTACTAGGCTTTGCGTGCAAATACCCGCCAGCATGCCTGGTCTGTAGGCCTCAACCTCTGGCTCGCCTGTTGGTGCACCTGATGTGCCTAGCACACCCGCCCAGGGCGTGACATTCTCCCCCACCTGATTGTGCAATGCCCTTGTTGCGTCTTCTGCATGGTACTACCTGATCTGGTCCCCGAACTGCCATAAGTCATCTGTTGGTTCCCAGCTCACCTCACTGTCTGGAAGTCCCTTCCAGTGCACCAAGTACTCTTGTCTTGGCTGATAGTTCTTTCGTCTCACCTCCCAGTCAACTATGATGCTGTGGACCTCCTTCTTATATGAGGCTCTTGCTCCCAATGACGCACGCTTTGACTTTGCCCGTCCTGGATCTCCCTCATCCTCATGGAATGGCTTGAGCATGCTCACATGGAACACCGGGTGTACCCTCAGCTTGGGTGGCATATCAACTTGTAGGCAACCTTGCCTACCCTCTTCTCTACTCGAAAAGGTCCTTCATACCTCTGGACTAGGCCTTTGTGCAGGCCCCTATGGCGCACAATTGGATGCAGCTTCACTAACACCAAGTCTCCAACCGGGAACTGCAAGTCCCGCCTATTCTGGTCTGCCCACTTCTTCGACCTCTCGGCCGCCTTGTGTAGACAAACTCTAGCCAAGTCAGTTTGCTCCTGCCATGCCTTGGCAAACTTGTATGCTGCTGGATTTGACCCTGTATAACCTATAGCAATCGAACCGGGTGTTAGTGGTTGTTACCCTGTCACAACCTCAAATGGGCTCTGGTTCGTTGCCTCGCTCTTTTGCAAGTTGTAGGAAAACTATGCAATATCTAGTAGCTTTGGCCAGTCCCTTTGTGTGGCACTCACATAGTGCCTGAGGTAGACCTCCAATAGTCCATTCACTCATTCTGTCTGCCCATCGGTCTGTAGATGCATGCTGGTGGAAAAGTTCAAGTCTGACCCCAATAGCTTGAACAACTCAGTCTAGAACCTACCCGTGAAACACCCATCCCGATCACTAACAATGGTCCTCGCACTCCCCAGTACTTAACCATGTTCTTCAGGAACAATCGAGCTACCTCCTCGGCTGGGCACTCCTTGGTTGCTGGAATGAAGATTGCATACTTGGAAAACCTGTCCACCACTACCATGATGCTTCCAAACCCTTCTGCTTTGGGTAGACCAACTATAAAGTCTAGAGAAACACTCACCCATGGTTGCTCTAGCACTGGCAATGGCTTTAAGAGATCGCCTAGTTTCTTGAGCTCTACCTTGTCCTGTTGGCACACAAGACAAGTCTTTACATAGGCCTCCATATCGTCCCTCATGTGCGGCCAGTAGTATCGATCCTCGATTAGCACCAAGGTATGGCTCACTCCGGGGTGTCCAGCCCACCTTGAATCATAGCATTCTTGTAAAACTTCCTTACGGAGCTTCCCGTGCTACGGTACAAACAGTCTACTACCCCTGGTGTACAGCAAGCCATCCTATAACCAAAATTGCCTAGTCTTACCTTGCTGGGCGTACTCCATCAAAGCCTTGGCTGTAGGATCATGCGTAACTCCCTCCTTGATGCGCGGCACTAGTGACCCCTCTGGTTGGCTAATGGCAACAAGGTTAGCCTTCCTGCTCAGGGCATCTGCCACTAGGTTCACCCACCCCGGCTTGTACTCCATCTGGAAATCAAATTTCGTAAGAAAATCTTGCCATCTCGCCTACTTGGGGGACAACTTCTTCTGCGTCTGGAAGTAGCTGGTCGCCACATTGTCCGTCCTAACCATGAACCTCGACCCCAACAGGTAATGGTGCCAAGTGCGCAAGCAGTGCACCATTGTAGTCATCTCCTTCTCTTGGACTGTGTATTTGCGCTCAGTCTCGTTCAGCTTTCTGCTCTCGAACGTGACTGGACGTCCCTCTTACATAAACACGCCCCCTATGGCAAAGTTTGATGCATCCATATGCACCTCATACGGCTTGGCATGGTCTGGCAAGGCCAAGACTGGCTCCTTGGTCACAGCCCGCTTCAACCTATCAAAGGTTTTCTGGCACCCTACGCTCCACTCTCATGCTTTCCCTTTCTTGAGCAAGTCAGTCAATGGCATGGCTATTGCTGAGTGACCTTTGATGAAGTGCCTGTAGTAGTTGACCAGCCTAAGGAATGATCTCAACTCAGTGACCTTGGCTGGCGGTTGCCACTCTAGGATGACGTGTATCTTACCTTCATCCATGCGTATCCTGCCACCTTCCACTATGTGGCTAAGGAACGGGATCTCCTGCTGGGCGAATAAGCACTTTTGCCTCACAAATAGCTTGTGTGCCTGCAACACCTCGAACACCTGTCTCAAGTGGTCTACATGCTCTCCCAAAGTCTGGCTGTAGATCATAATGTCATCCAAATAAACCACAACAAATCGATCAAGGAATGACTGAAGTACCTTGTTTATAAGGGTGCAGAATGTTACCGGGGCATTCGTGAGTCCAAATGGCATAACCAAGAACTCATACGAACCATACCGAGTGACACATGCTATCTTTGGCTCATCTTCCTCCGCAATCCTGACTTGGTAGTAGCCTGACCTCAAATCCAGCTTGGTGAACCACCTTGCGCTCCCAAGTTGATCGAACAAGTTCGCAATGAGTGGGATGGGGTACTTGTTCTTGATGGTTTGCTTGTTCAAAGCTTGGTAGTCTATGCACAGCCGTAACGACCCATCATGCTTGTGCTGAAATAGAACCGGTGCACCATAGGGTGCCTTCGATGGCCTGATGAAGCCAGCATCAACTAACTCTTTGAGCTGCTTCCTCAACTCTTCCAACTCTGGTGGAGACATTCGGTAAGGGGCTCTAGCTGGTGGCTTGGCCTCGGACACCAGCTTGATCTTGTGGTCCACCTCCCTCTTAGGTGGTAGCTTTGCGGGCATCACATCACTAAAGGTCTTCAGCACCTTTAGCACCTCCAAGGGTGACTCGGTCTCCTTCTCCCTTGGGTCATCATATTTCAGGGCTGCCAAGAAGGTGTCTTCTTATCTGCTTACCGCCTTGGCAAATTAGATGGCTGACACCACCCGTGACCCAACTCTAGACCCTCTCTTCAATGGCACTAGGCATTGGCACCGTGCATCCAAGATGCAAACACAATCGGTAAAAGGCACAAGGAGGGCGTTAATCCGAACAAGGAAATCCAACCCAATCACAAACTCCTAGTCGTCAAGGGGTATTACCTCAATGGTCTCCTTGCCTTTCTAGTCTCCAAGTTGCAACTCCACTCCCCGCGCTACTCCACTCCTCACGCTACTCCAATGGCTGGAACTTCATTAGAGTTCACCATTTTGATGGTACCAGTCCCTTTTTGCACCTTTAGTCTAAGCTTTCAGGCTCTATCACCTGAAATAAAAAGATGTGAGGCACCTATGTCCACCAGTGCACTCACCTTCTGACCTGTAACCATCAGATCTGTAAACATCAAACCCTTTGGCTTGCGGCTCCTCTTACTCTAGACAGCATTGAGCACCAATGACCCAAGCTTTGCTGCCCCTAACTCTGGCTCCTCGTCAGACTTCTTGTCTACAGTAGCTAGCTTGCCCTTCTGTGGGTAATTGCGTGCTATGTGGCTCCCTCCACATAGGTAGCATGCTAGTGGCTCTCGGTCCCCCTTTGTTTTCCACTTGCCTGCTGGTGGCTTCCTCTTGCCATCCTTTGTTAAATGGTCTCGGTCTCCATCTTTGGACTCCCGATCACGGTCTTTCCCCTTGGACTACTTCTTTCGGTCCCTATTGTCCCTGCCCTTACCCTTGGGCTTGGTAGACTCGAACTTGTTCAGAGGCTTGAACTCTATCAAGGCCTCGATAGTAGTCATGGCTTTAGCCAAGTCATGAACTCCTCTCCTTTGTAGCTCATGCTTCACCCACGGCTTCAGCCCATCCATGAAAGCAAATAAGGTGTCCTTTTCACCTAGATCCAAGATCTGTAGCATCAGTTTAGAGAATTTCTGGACATACTCCTTTATGTCCCCTTGCTGGCTCAGCCTGTGCAACTTTGCCTACGCCTCATCATCGTCATACTCTGGGTAAAATTGTTCTCTGAACTCTTTTTGGAACTCTACCCAGGTTCCAATATTGGTGCTCCCACGCCTGACATCATCACACTTGTGCCTCTACCACAATAAGGCTACATCAGTGAGATACATAGCAGCGGCGCTTACCTTTATCGCCTCGTCTTGCATGCCCATGGCCTGGAAGTACTGCTCCATACCCCAAAGGTAGTTATCTACTTCCTTGGCCGCCTTAGTCCCCTTGAACTCCTTAGGTTTGGATACATCCAATCTGGACTTGGACACTCCAGCAAACATGCCATTCCTACTGGCAGTCTTGCAAGCAACGAGCTCACTGGTAAGCTCCTCCATCCGCTGGCACATGGCCTCCATGCTAACGCGTAAGGTCAGCACTTCAGCCTCCAAGGTCTGATTCTTTTGGGTGAACACATCCAAGCCTTTGTTGAGAGCACCTTGCAACTCACTTTGGATCTCCTCCCCTATGGAGTCTAGCGATGCAATATGAGTCTCTACCCCTTCAAGCTTCTCCCCCATGTCGCCCATGGTCACCTCCACCTTGGCTAGCCTACCGTCCATGGTAGACTAGATATCTCTACAACTGGCTTTCCTCTCTCTTCCATGCCCATGCTTCTGGGCCTCTAGTTGTTGGTTAGCAGCGTCACTTTGAGCTGCCATCTCCTCTAACCTGCACAACACAAACTCGTACGCTCATTTCATGGGTTGACTTAGGTATATAGAGTTCATTCCCAGTCTCAAGCATACGGAGTTCCATCCCAGTCTAAGATCAGACTAGATCGAGGGTTGCGGCAGTAGGATAAACAGCACGCAAGGGGGACTGGGCTGATCCCCGTCTTGCACATTTTGCCTCTCCGGCCGGTTGAGCACCCGCATGCCCATTTCATGGGTTGGCTTAGGCATAGGGAGTTCATTCTATGACTAAACCATAGCCGAACTGAGGGTTGTGGTAGCGGGACTGGTAGTACGCAGAGGGGGACCGAGCTGATCCGCCGGCGTTGGATCATGATGCCTCTCAGCCGACTCAGCCACGTGCGCACGCTCGTTTCATGGGTTGACTTAGGCATACGGAGTTCATTCCCAATCTAAGATCGGACCAGATTGAGGGTTACGGTAGTAGGATCAACAGCACGCAGGGGGGACCGGGTCGGTCCCCGGCTTGTGCATTCTACCTCTCCGATAGGCTGAGCACCCGTACGCTCGTTTTATGGGTTGCCTTAGGCATACGGAGTTCATTCCATGTCTAAGCATACGGAGTTCATTCCTAGTCTCCGTGGGTTGGCTTAGGCATAGGGTGTTCGTTCCATGTCTAAGCCCCAGCCAGACCAAGGGTGGTGGCAGCGGGACCGGTAGCACGCAGAGGGGGACTGGGCCGATCCCTGACTTGCACATTATGCCTCTTCGGTCGGCTCAGTGCCCGCACATGCGTTTTGTGGGTTGACTTATGCATACAGAGTTCATTCCCAGTCTAAGATCAGAGCAGACCGAGGGTTGTGAAAGAAGGATCGGTAGCACGTAGGGGGGACCAGGCTGATCCCAGGCTTGCACATTCTGCCTCTTCGACCGGCTGAGCGCCCGCACGCACGTTTCATGGGTTGACTTAGGCATACGGAATTCATTGCACGTTTAAGCATACGAAGTTCATTCCCAGTCTAAAATTTTGAGCCACGGTGCACATGCTGGGCTCGAGCATGTGCTGCTACCACATTTTTTTTCCCCCGGGGCACCATCACCGGAGAGCCTAACCGACGACATTGGGGGTTCCGACGATTGGGGGGCCCGGGGGTGTGCGCACATGATGTGCGATGGGTGCTGGTACATGGCCCTTATATTGGGCCCATATCCCTCATCAAACGTCGAGAACTCACACCCCCTTAAAGAGCAGTTTAGATTTTATAGGTTTGCTGCCAATAGCCATTAAAGTGTCTGTAATGGGGACACTTTTTTCAAATGGTCACAAAATCTTCTCCACTTCGAGTTTTTGGCTGAATTTTTTTATGCATGCCAACAAAAATACAGGGATGACCTCTACCAAATTTGGGGACAAAACTCTTTCTAAAAAAGTTTTAAAAAATCCTGAACCGCAAAAAGTTTCAAAAATTGTGAAAAATAGAAATGGGTCGTCTTGCCACGAAACTTCACATGAAGGCTTAGGGGACCGATGTATGAATTTACACGCCATAAAAATGGCATTGGCATTGCAAAAATATGAAGATGTGCTTGAACCCACCTACCACCCGTTCGATCCCCGGCTTGCGTATCCTACCTTTCTGGTCGGCTGAGCGCCCGCACGTTCCTTTCGTGGGTTGACTTAGGCGTACGGAGTTTATCCCCAGTCTAAACATACAGAGTTCATTCCCAGTCTAAGATCAGACCAGACCGAGGGTTGAGACAGCAGGATCGGCAGCACACAGGGGGGATCGGGATAATCCCTGGCTTGCGCATTCTGCCTCTTCGACCGACTGAGCGCCTGCACGCCCGTTTCGTGGGTTGGCTTAGGCATAGGGAGTTCATTCCATGTCTAAGCCCCAGCCGGACCGAGGATTGTGGCAGCGAGACCAACAGCACGCAGAGGGGGATCGGGCCGATCCCCGACTTGCACATTATGCCTTTCTGGCCGGCTCAGCGCCCGTACGCTCGTTTTGTGGGTTGACTTAGGCATATGGAGTTCATTCCCAGTCTACGATCGGATCAGACTGAGGGTTGCGGCAGTAGGATCAACAGCACGCAGGGGGGGCCGAGTCAATCCCCGGCTTATGCATTCTACCTCTCTGGTCGGCTGAGCGCCCACACGCTCATTTCGTTGCTTGGCTTAGGCATACGGAGTTCATTCCATGTCTAAGCATACAGAGTTCATTCTCAGTTTAAGATCAGACTAGATCGAGGGTTACGACAGCAGGATCGGCAGCATGCAGGGGGGATCGGGTCGATCCCCAGCTTGCGCATTCTGCCTCTCCGATCGACTGAGTGCCCCACTCTCGTTTCGTGGGTTGGCTTAGGCATACAAAGTTCATTCCATGTCTAAGCCCCAGTCAGACAGAGGGTTCTGGTAGTAGGACCGACAGCGGGATCACTAGCACGCAGAGGGGGATCGGGCTAATCCTCGAGTTGAGCATTATGCCTCTTCGGCCAGCCTCTCCGGCCAGCTGAGTACCCGCACGCTCATTTCGTGGGTTCGCTTAGGCATACGGATTTAATTCCATGTCTAAGCATACGGAGTTCATTCCTAGTCTAAGATCGGACCAGATCGAGGGTTGCGGTAGCAGGATCAACAACAAGTAGGGGAAACCGGGTCAATCCTGACTTATGCATTCTACCTCTCCAACCGGCTTAGTGCCCGCACGCTTGTTTCGTGGGTTGGCTTAAGCATACGTAGTTTATTCCATGTCTAAGCATTCGGAGTTCATTCCCAGTCTAAGATAAAATCGGATCGAGGGTTACGGCAGCAGGATCGAAAGCACGCAAGGGGAACCGGGCCGTTCCCCAGTTTGCGCATTCTACCTCTCCGATCGGCTGAGCGCCTGCACGCCCGTTTCGTGGGTTGGCTTAGGCATAGGGAGTTCATTCCATGTCTAAGCCCCAGTCGGACCGAGAGTTGTGGCAGTGGGATCGATAGCACGCAGAGGGGGACCGGCCGATCCCCGGCTTGCACATTATGCCTCTTTGGCCAGCTCAGCGCCCGCACACTCATTTCGTGGGTTGACTTAAGCATACGGAGTTCATTCCCAGCCTAAGATCGGATCGGACTGAGGGTTACGACAACAGGACCAGCAGCAGGATCGTTACCACGTAGGGAGGACCGAGTCGATCCCCAGCTTGCGCATTTAGGCTCTCCGACCGACTAAGCGCCCGCTGCTCGTTTCGTGGGTTGGCTTAGCCATACGGAGTTCATTCCATGTCTAAACCCCAACCAGACCGAGGGTTATGGCAGGAGGACCAGCAGCAGGATCGGCATCACGTAGAGGGGGATCGGGCTGATCCAAGACTTGCGTATTATGCTACTCCGGTCAGCCTCTTCGGTCGATTGATTGCTCGAACGCTCGTTTCGTGGGTTGACTTTGGCATATGGAGTTCATCCCTAGTCTAAGCATACGGAGTTAATTCCCAGTCGAAGATCAGACCGGACAGAGGGCTCTAACAGTAGGATCGACAGCATGCAGGGGAGACCGAGTCAATCCCCGGCTTGTGCATTCTGCCTCTCCGATCGGTTGAGCACCCGCACGCCTGTTTCATGGGTTGGCTTAGGCATAAGGAGTTCATTCCATGTCTAAGCCCCAGCCAGACCAAGGGTTGTGGCAGCAGGATCGGCAGCATGTAGAGGGGGATCGGGCCAATCCTCGACTTACGCGTTATGCCTCTTCGACCGGCTCAGCGCCCGCACGCTCATTTCGTGGGTTGACTTATGTATACGGAGTTCATTCACAGTCTAAGATCAGACCGGACCAAGGGTTGCGGTAGCAGGATCCACAGCACGTAGGGGGTACCAAACTGATCCCTGGCTTGCACATTCTACCTCTCCGGCTGGCTGAGCGCTCGCTTGCTCATTTCGTGGGTTGGCTTAGGCATATGGAATTCATTCCATGCCTAAGCATACAGAGTTCATTCCTAGTCTAATATTTTGAGCCATGGTGCACATGCTGGGCTTGGGCATGTGTTGGGGTCGTATTTTTTTCACCCGGGGCACCATCGTCGGAGCATCATCGGAGAGCCTAATCGACAGCATTAGGTGTTCTGACGATTGGGGGGGCCGGGGGGGAGTGTTCACATGATGTGTGATGGATGTTGGTACTTATTCCTTATATTGGCCCCCTATCCCTCATCAAACCTCGAGAACTCACACCCTCTTAAAGAGCATTTGAGATTTTATAGGTTTGCTACCAGTAGCCATTAAAGTGTCTAAAATGCAGACACTTTTTTCAAATGGTCACAAATTCTTCTCCACTTTGAGTTTTTAGCTGAATGTTTTTGTGCATCCCAACAAAAATACAAGGATCACCTTTACCAAATTTGGTTACAAAACTCTTTCTAAAAAAATTTTAAAAAATCCCGAACCGTAAAAAGTTTCCAAAATTGTGAAAAATAGAAAACGGGTCGTCTTGCCATGAAACTTCACATGAAGGCTTAGGGGACCATTGTTTGAATTTACAAGCCATAAAAATGGCATTGGCATGGTAGAAATATGAAGATGTGCATGAACCCACCTACCACCCGTTCGATCACCGACTTGCACATCCTGCCTCTTTGGTTCGTTGAGTGCCCGCACGCTCGTTTCTTGGGTTGGCTTAGGCATACGGAGTTCATTCCATGTCTAAGCCCCAGTCGAACCGAGGGTTGTGGTAGTGGGACCGGTAGCACGCAGAGGGGGATCGGGTCGCTCCCCGGCTTGTGCATTATGCCTCTCAGGTCGGCTCAGCGCCCGCACGCTCGTTTTGTGAGTTAATTTAGGCATACAGAGTTCATTCCTAGTCTAAGATCAGACCAGACTGAGGGTTGTGGTAGCAGGATCGACAGTACGTAAGGGGATTGGGCCGATCCCCGACTTGTGCATTCTACCTTTTCGATCGGTAGAGCACCCGCGTGCTCGTTTCGTGGGTTGGCTTAGGCATACAGAGTTAATTCCATGTCTAAGCATGTGGAGTTCATTCCTAATCTAAGATTAGACCAGACCGAGGGTTGCGACAGCAGCACCGACAGCAGGACCGACAGCACGCAGGGGGGACCAAGTCGGTCCCTGGCTTGCGCATTCTATCTCTCCGACTGGCTGAGCGCCCACAGGCTCCTTTCATGGATTGGCTTAGGCATACGGAGTTCATTCCATGTCTAAGCCACAGCTGGACTGAGTGTTGTGGCAGAAGGACCGACAGTAGGATCGACAGCACGCAGAGGGGGACCGGGCTAATCCCCAGCTTGCACATTATGGCTTTTCGGTAGGTTGAGCGCCCACACACTCGTTTCATGGGTTGACTTAGGCATACGGAGTTCATCCGCAGTCTAGGCATACAGCGTTCATCCCCAGTCTAGGCATACGGAGTTCATTCTCAGTCTAAGATCATAAGCAGCAGTGGGGACAAGGCCGATGCCCGGCTTACGCAGTCTGCCTCTCCGGCCGGTTGAGCGCCCGCACACCCGTTTCATGGGTTGGCTTAGGCATAGGGAGTTCATTCCATTTCTAAGCCCCAGTTGGACCGAGGATTGTGGCAGCGGGATCGGTAGCACGCAGAGGAGGACCGGGTTGATCCCTGGCTTGCGCATTATGCCTCTTCGGCCGGCTTAGTGCCTGCACGCTCGTTTCGTGGGTTGACTTATGTATACAGAGTTCATTCCTAGTCTAAGATCAGATCGAGGGTTGTGGCAACAGGATCGATAACACGTAAGGGGGACCGGGCTAATCCCCGATTTGTGCATTCTACCTCTCCGACCGATTGAGTGCCCGCACACTCGTTTCGTGGGTTGGCTTAGGCATACGGAGTTCATTCCATGTCTAAGCATACGGAGTTAATTCCCAGTCTAAGATTTTGAGCCACAATGCACATGCTGGGCTCCGGCATGTGCTGGTGCCACATTTTTTTCACCCGGGGTACCATCATCGAAGCATCATCGGAGCATCACCGGAGAGCCTAACCGACGGTAATGGGGGTTCCGATGATTTGGAGGGGCCGACGAGTGTGCATACATGATGTGTGATGGGTGCTAGTACATGGCCCTTATATTGGCCCCCTATTCCTCATCAAACCTCGAGAACTCACACCCCCTTAAAGAGCATTTGAGATTTTATAGGTTTGCTGCCAGTAGCCATTAAAGTGTCTGAAATGGGGACACTTTTTTCAAATCGTCACAAAATCTTCTCTAGTACGAGTTTTTAGCTGAATTTTTTTATGCATGCCAAAAAAAATACAAGGATCACCTCTACCAAATTTGGGGACAAAATTCTTTCTAAAAAAATTTTAAAAAATCTTGAGCCGCAAAAAGTTTCAAAAATCATGAAAAATAGAAAACGGGTCGTCTTGCCAAGAAACTTCACATGAAGGCTTAGGGGGCCATTGTACGAATTTAAAAGCCATAAAAATGGTGTTGGCATGGCAGAAATATGAAGATGTGCTTGAACCCACCTACCACCCGTTAGATCCTCGGCTTGCGCATCCTGCCTCTATGGTCGACTGAGCGCCCAACGCTCGTTTCATGGGTTGACTTAGGCATATAGAGTTCATCCCCGGTCTAAGCATACGGAGCTCATTCCCAGTCTAAGATCGGATCGAACTGAGGGTTGTGATAGTAGGATCAGCAGCACGTAAGGGGGACTAGGTCGATCCTCGGCTTACGCATTCTACCTCTCTGATCGGTTGAGCTCCCGTACGCCCGTACGCCCATTTTGTGGGTTGGCTTAGGCATAGGGAGTTCATTCCATGTCTAAGCCCCAGCCGGATTGAGGGTTGTGGCAGCGGGACTGGCAGCACGCAGAGAGGGATCGGACCAATCCTCGGCTTGCACATTATGCCTCTCTAGCCGTGCTCAGCGCCCGCACTCTCATTTTGTGGGTTGACTTAGGCATACGAAGTTCATTCCTAGTCTAAGAGCAGACTGGACTGAGGGTTGCGACACTAGGATCGACAGCACGTAGGGGGGACTAGGCCGATTCTCGGATTTCTCATTCTACCTCTCCTACCGATTGAGCACCTGCACGCTCGTTTTGTGGGTTGGCTTAGGCATACGGAGTTCATTCCATGTCTAAGCATACAGAGTTCATTCTCAATCTAAGATCAAATCGGACCGAGGGTTACGACACCAGGACCAACAGCAGGATCGATAGCATGTAAGGGGGATCAGGCCAGTCTTCGACTTGCACATTCTGCCTCTTCCTCCGGCTGAGTGCCTGCACGCTCGTTTCGTGGGGTGGCTTAGGCATACGGAGTTCATTCCATGTCTAAGCCCCAGTCGGACCGAGGGTTGTGGCAGTAGGACCGGCAACGGGATTGGCAGTACGTAGAGGGGGACTGGGCTGATCCTCGGCTTGCGCATTATGCCTTTACGACTGGCCTCTCCAGTCAGCTATGCGCCTGCACGCTCATTTCGTGGGTTGACTTAGGCATACAGAGTTCATCCCCAGTCTAAGCATACAGAGTTCATTCCTAGTCTAAGATCAAACCGAACCAAGGGTTGCAGCAGCAGGATCGACAGCACGCAAGGGCGATCGGGCCAATCTCTGACTTGTGCATTCTGCCTCTCCGGTCGGCTGAGCGCCCGTACGCCTGTTTCATGGGTTTGCTTAGGCATAGGGAGTTCATTCCATATCTAAGCCCCAGCCAAACCAAAGGTTGTGGTAGCGGGACCGACAACTCGTAGAGGGGGACCGGGCTGATCCCCGACTTGTGCATTCTGCCTCTCTGGTCGGCTGAGCACCCGCACGCTCGTTTCGTGGGTTGGCTTAGGCATATAGAGTTCATTCCATGCCTAAGCATATAGAGTTCATTCCCAATCTAAGATTTTGAGCCACGGCGCACATGCTGGTCTCGGGCATGTGCTGGTGCCACATTTTTTTCACCCGGGGCACCATCGTCGGTGCATCGTCGGAGAGCCTAACCGATGGCATTGAGGGTTCCGATGATTGGAGGGGCTGGGGGGTGTGCACACATGATGTGCGATGGGTGCTGGTACTTGGCCCTTATATTGGCCCCCTATCCCTCATCAAACCTCAAGAACTCACACCCCCTTAAAGAGCATTTTAGATTTTATAGGTTTGCTGCCAGTAGCCATTAAAGTGTCTGAAATGGGGACACTTTTTTCAAATGGTCACAAAATCTTCTCCACTTCGAGTTTTTAGCTGAATTTTTTTGTGCATGCCAAAAAAAATACAAGGATCACCTCTACCAAATTGGGGACCAAACGCTCTCTAAAAAAATTTACCAAAAATCCACGAACATGGCAAAAAGTTTCAAAAATCATGAAAAATAGAAATGGGTCGTGTGGCCACAAAACTTCACTGAGGCTTAGGGGGCCATTCGTATGAATTTACAAAGCCATATAAATTTAATTGGCATGGCAGAAATATGAAGATGTGCTTGATACGCACCTGCCACCCGTTCGATCCCCGGCTTGCGAATCCCTGCTCTCTCTGGTCGGCTTGAGTGCCCGCATGCTCGTTTCCGTGGTTCGACTTTAGGCATAGGAGTTCATCCCCAGTTCTAAGCATATAGAGTTCATTCCCAGTCTAAGATCAAATCAGACTGAGGGTTACGGTAACAGGATTGGTAGCACACAGGCGGGACTGGGCCGATCCTCGGCTTACGCATTCTACCTTTTCGATCGGCTGAGTGCCTGCATGCCTGTTTTGTGGGTTGGCTTAGGCATAGGGAGTTCATTCCATGTCAAAGCCCCAGTCGGATCAAGGGTTATGGCAGTGGGACCGGCAGAACGCAAAGGGGGACCGGGCCAATCCTCAGCTTGCGCATTATGCCTCTCCAACCGGCTCAGTGCCCGCACGCTTGTTTCATGGGTTGGCTTAGGCATATGGAGTTCATTCCCAGTCTAAGATCAGACCGAACCGAGGGTTCCAACAGCAGGATCGACAACACACAGGGGGGACCGGGCCGATCCCCGACTTGCGTAATCTGCCTCTCCGGCTTGCTGAGCACCTGCACGCTCGTTTCGTGGGTTGGCTTAGGCATACGGAGTGCTTTCCTTGTCTAAGCATACCGAGTTCATTCCCAGTCTAAGATCAGACTGGACCAAGGGTTACGGCAATAGGACCAGCAGTAGGATCGATAGCACGCAAGGGGACTAAGTCGATCCGTAACTTGCGCACTCTACTTCTTCGGTCGACTGAGCACCCGCATGTTCCTTCATGGGTTGGCTTAGGCATGCGGAGTTCATTCCATGTCTAAGCCCTAGCCAAACCGAGGGTTATGGTAGTAGGACCGGTAGCAAGATCGATAGCACATAGAGGGGGATCGGGCTGATCCTCAGCTTGTGCATTATGCCTCTCTGATCGGTCTCTCAGGTCAACTGAGCGCCCGCGCGCTCATTTCATGGGTTGACTTAGGCATACAGAATTCATCCCCAATCTAAGCATACGAAATTCATTCCCAGTCTAAGATTAGACCAAACCAAGGGTTGCGACAGCAGGATCAATAGCACACTGGGGGGGACCGAGCTGATCCCCAGCTTGCGCATTCTGTCTTTCCGGCCGACTGAGCGCCTGCACGCCCGTTTCATGGGTTGGCTTAGGCATAGGGAGTTCATTCCATGTCTAAACCCCAGCCAGACTGAGGGTTGTGGCAGCAGGACCAGCAACACACAGAGGGGGACCAGCAGTAGGATGGCATCACGTAGAGGGGGATCGGGCTGATCCAAGACTTGCGTATTATGCTACTCCGATCAGCCTCTTCGACTGATTGATCGCTCGAACGCTCGTTTCGTGGGTTGACTTAGGCATACGAAGTTCGTCCCTAGTCTAAGCATACGGAGTTAATTCCCAGTCAAAGATCGGACCGGACAGAGGGCTCCGACAATAGGATTGGCAGCATGCAGGGGAGACCGAGTCGATCCCCGACTTGTGCATTCTGCCTCTCCGATCGGTTGAGCACCCGCATGCCTGTTTCATGGGTTGGCTTAGGCATAGGGAGTTCATTCCAAGTCTAAGCCCCAGCCGGATCGAGGGTTGTGGCAGCAGGACCGGCAGCATGTAGAGGGGGATCGAGCCGATCCTTGACTTAAGCGTTACGCCTCTTCGACCGGCTCAGCGCCCGTACGCTCATTTCATGGGTTGACTTATGTATACGGAGTTCATTCACAGTCTAAGATCAGATCGGACCAAGGGTTGCAGTAGCAGGATCCACAGCACGCAGGGGGTACCAAACTGATCCCCGACGTGCACATTATGCCTCTCCAGTCGATTGAGTGCCCGCACGCTCGTTTCGTGGGTTGGCTTAGGCGTACGGAGTTCATTCCATGTCTAAGCATACGAAGTTCATTCCCAGTCTAAGATTTTGAGCCATGGTGCACATGCTGGGCTCGGGCATGTGTTGGTGTCACATTTTTTTTGCATCGTCGGAGCATCATCGGAGATCAGAGCATCTAGGCCTAACCGACGGCATTGGGGTTCGGTGGGGGGCCGGGGGGTGTACGCACATGATGTGGCGATGGGTGCTAGTACTTGGCCCTTATATTGGCCCCCTATCCCTCATCAAACCTTGAGAATCACACCCCCTTAAAGAGCATTTGAGATTTTATAGGTTTGCTGCCAGTAGCCATTAAAGTGTCTGAAATGGGGACACTTTTTCAAACGGTCACAAAAATCTTCTCCACTTCGAGTTTTTAGCTGAATGTTTTTGTGCATGCCAACAAAATAAAGGATCACCTCTACCAAATTTGGGGACAAAACTCTATCTAAAAAAATTTTTAAAAAATCTTGAACCGTAAAAAGTTTCAAAAATCGTGAAAATAGAAAATGGGTCGTCCTGCCAAGAACTTCACATGAAGCTTAGGGGACCATTGTATGAATTTACAAGCCATAAAAATGGCATTGCAATGGCAGAAATATGTTGCTTGAACCCACCTACCACCCATTCCAATCCCCGGCTTGCGCCATTCCTGCCTCGTAGGTCCATTTTGGTGGGTTGGGCTTAGGCATAGGGAGTTCATTCTATGTCTAGCCCCAGCTGGACCGAGGGTTGTGGCATGCGGAGATAGACAGCAGCAACAGAGGGGGACCAAGCCAATCCCCGGCTTACGCCATTATGCCTCTTCGGGGTTGGCTCAATGCCCGCGACGCTTGTTTTCATTGGGTTTAACTTATGCATACGGAGTTCATTCCTAGTCTAAGATCAGATTGGGACCGGGGGTTGGCGACCCAGCAGGATCGACAGCATACATGTGGGGATCGAGGCTGAATCCCCAGCTTCTGCATTTTACCTCTCCAGGTCGACTGAGCGCTCGCACACATCCTTTCCGTGGGTTGGCTTAGGCATACAGGAGTCCATTCCATGTCTACAGCATGACGAATTTCCATTTCCCACGTCTAGATTTTGAGCCACGGTGCACATGCTGGGCTCGGGCATGTGCTGGTGCCGACATTTTTTCACACTGAGGCAACCATCATCGGAGCATTCACCCGACGAGCCTAACCGGGTGGCATTAGGGGTTTCCGGAGATTGGGGGGGGCTGGGGGGTGTTGCGGCACATGATGTGCGATGGGTGCTGGTACTTGTGTCACGGGCTCTGACCTTAGACTCAGAAACCGTGTGGCCTTAGGCTTGGAATCTCCTCCTTTATGCCTAAGTTAGCCTAAAACATAAGTGGACGGGCACTAGAACAATGGAAAGGGCTGATTACGCAAGTTAAAGAGAAATAGGATAAGAAGGCAGAATTTTGGAAATGCTCTTGTATTCACTGAAACGGAAGTGTTTGATGGTGTACAAATGAGGGAGGAGCAGCCCTTTATTTATAGTTGAGGCTCTAGCTTACACTTAATGGTAATATCCCTAGAATAAAGGCTAAAATCATGGGATTATATAGATTACAATCAATCAGGATGCTAACTCATGATTTTCAGGGTCAACCAAACTGCCAGGATGCTACTGCTGATCCTGCCTGCTTCCAGAAGCTTCCCTTGTGAGTCCAGCACCTTGGGCCCTTCTGGATGTGGTGCGGGCAGCTTGTATGCCAGGCCTTGGTCTCACGGGCTGGCCTGCAAGTTGGGAGGGTGTTCTGAACTCCTTTGCTAGGCTTTACGCACAGATACCTGCCAGCATGCCTGGTCTGCGAGCCTTAACCCTAGCTCACATGCTGGTGCGCCTGATGTGCCTGGCGTGCCCACCCAGGGTGTGACATTCTCCCTCACCTGATTGTGCAATGCCCTAGTTACGTCTTCTGCATGGTACTGCCTGATCTGGTCCCTGATATGCCATAAGTCATCTGTTGGTTCCCAACTCACCTCACTGTCTGAAAGTCCCTTCTAGCGCACCAGTACTCTTGTCTTGGCTGATAGTTCTTCCATCTCACCTCTCGATCAGCTATGATGCTATGGACCTCCTTCTCATATGAGGCCCATGCTCCTAATGGCGCACACTTTGACTCTGCCCATCTTGGATCTCCCTCATCCTCATGGAATGGCTTGAGCATGCTCACATGGAACACCAAGTGTACCTTCAACTTGGGTGGCATATCCAGCTTGTAGGCAACCTTACCTACCCTCTTGACTACTCGAAAAGGTCCTTCATACCTTCAGACTAGGCCTTTGTGCAGCCCTCTATGGCTCACAATGGGATGCAGCTTCACCAACACCAAGTCTTCAACCTGGAACTGCACGTCCCGCCTATTCTGGTCTACCCACTTCTTCGACCTCTTAGCCGCCTTGTGTAGACAAACTCTGGCCAAGTCAGTTTGCTCCTGCCATGCCTTGGCAAACTTGTATGCTGCTGGATTCAGCCCTGTATAACCTGCAGCAATCGAACAAGGTGTTAGTGGTTGTTGCCCTGTCACAACCTCAAATGGGCTCTGGTTCGTTGCCTCACTCTTTTGCAAGTTGTAGGAAAACTATGCAATATCTAGCAGCTTTGGCCAGTCCCTTTATGTGGCACTCACATAGTGCCTGAGGTAGACCTCTAATAGTCCATTCACTCGTTCTGTCTGCCCATTAGTCTGCGGATGCATGCTGGTGGAAAAGTTCAAGTCTGACCCCAACACTTGAACAACTCAGTCCAGAACCTGCCCATGAAACGCCCATCTCGATCACTAACAATGGTCATCGGCACTCCCTAATACTTAACCATGTTCTTCAGGAACAATTGAGCTGCCTCCTCGACTGGGCACTCCTTGGTTGCTGGAATGAAGATTCCATACTTGGAAAACCTGTCCACCACTACCATGATGCTTCCAAACCCTTCTGCTTTGGGTAGACCAACTATAAAGTCTAGAGAAACAGTCTTCCATGGTTGCTTTGGCATTGGCAATGACTTCAAGAGACCGCCTGGTTTCTTGAGCTCCACCTTGTCCTATTGGCACACAAGACAAGTTTTCACATAGGACTCCACATCGTCCCTCATGTACGGCCAGCAGTATCGATCCTCGATCAACGCCAAGGTACGACTCGCTACGGGGTGTCCAGCCCACCTTGAATCATGGAATTCTTGCAAAACTTCCTTGTGGAGCTTCCCGTGCTGTGGCACAAACAGTCTACTGCCCCTAGTGTACAACAAGCCATCCTACAACTAGAACCGCCTAGTCTTACCTTGCTAGGCGTACTCCATCAAAGCTTTGGCTGTAGGGTCATGCGTAAGTCCTTCTTTGATGCGTGGCACCAGTGACCCCTCTGGTTGGCTAATGGCAGCAAGGTTAGCCTTCCTGCTCAGGGCGTCTGCCACTAGGTTCACCCGTCTCGGCTTATACTCTATCTGGAAATCAAATTCTGCAAGAAAATCTTACCATCTCGCCTTCTTGGGGGATAGCTTCTTCTGTGTCTGGAAGTAGCTGGTCACCACATTGTCCGTCCTAACCATGAACCTCGACCCCAACAGGTAATGGTGCCAAGTGTGCAAGCAGTGCACCACTGCAGTCATCTCCTTCTCTTGGACCATGTACTTGCGCTCAGTCTCATTCAGCTTCCTGTTCTCGAACGCTACTGGATGTCCCTCCTACATCAACATGCCCCCTATGGCAAAGTCTGATGCATCCGTATGCACCTCATACGGCTCGGCATGGTCTGGTAAGGCCAAGACTGGCTCTTTGATCACAGCCCACTTCAACCTGTCAAAGGCTTCCTGGCACCCTGCGCTCCACTTCCATGCTTTCTCTTTCTTGAGCAAGTCAGTCAATGGCGTGGCTATTGCTGAGTGACCTTCGATGAAATGCCTGTAGTAGTTGACCAGCCCAAGGAAC
>NW_019167949.1:14586967-14664914 GCF_002303985.1 Durio zibethinus | reverse complement strand
TATACCAGCGTATTGGTCTAATGTAGAGGCGGAAGAAGATGGAAAACCCTGGTATTATGACATCTTACAGTATGTCAAGGATCAGCAGTATCCAGTTCATGCAACAAAAAATGATAAGAGGGTCATCCGAAGATTGGCTATGAGCTTTTTCCTAGATGGGGATATCCTTTACAAAAGAAGCAAGGATCAAGTACTATTGAGGTGTGTAAATGAGACTGAAGCGAAAAAAATCATAGAAGAGGTGCATGATGGAATATGTGGGGCACATACTAGTGGACATATGATGGCAAGACAGATTATGAGAGCGGGATATTACTGGTTGACGATGGAGAATGATTGCATTGACTATGCTCGTAAATACCATAAATGCCAGATATATGCTGATAAGATTCATGCTTCGCCGTCTGCTTTACATGTTATGGCACCACCATCGCCATTTTCAATGTGGGGCATAGATGTCATTGGTCCAATCACCCCAAAGGCTTCTAACAGGCACATATTCATTTTTGTGATGATAGATTACTTCACAAAATGGGTAGAAGCAGCTTCATATGCAAACGTGACACACTCCGTGGTTTACAAGTTCATAAAAAAGGAGATTATCTGTAGATATGGACTTCCGGAGAAAATCATTTCAGACAATGCCAAGAATCTAAATAGCAAGATGATGCAAGAAATATGTGCTCAATATAAGATCAAGCATCATAACTCGGCACCATACCGTCCAAAAATGAATGGGGCAGTTGAGGCAGCCAATAAGAACATAAAGAGAATTTTGGAAAAAATGACCGAGACTTACAAAGATTCGCATGAAAAGTTACCATTCGCATTGCATGCATATCGAACGTCAGTTCGCACCTCTACTGGGGCAACCCCATTTTCTTTGGTTTATGGGATGGAAGTTGTACTACCAGTGGAAGTAGAGATCCCCTCTTTGAGAGTTTTAAAAGAAGTTGAGTTAGAAGAAGCTGAATGGATTCGTGAACATTATGAGCAGTTAAATTTCATAGAAGAAAAGAGATTGACTGCACTGTGCCATAGTCAGCTATACCAAAGAAGAATGATGAGGGCTCATGATAAGAAGACTCGGCCTCGTTGCTTTCGAGAAAGAGAGTTGGTTTTGAAAAGAATTCTCCCAATCCAGCACGATAGTAGAGGAAAATGGACTCCGAATTGGGAAGGGCCGTATGTGGTGAAACGGGCCTTTTAGGGTGGAGCATTGATACTGACTGAGATGGATGGAAATGATTTACCCCATCCTGTAAATTCTGATGCTATGAAGATATACTATGCTTGAAAAAAATGAAAAAATGGAAAAATGAAAAATGAAAAAATGAAAAAATGAAAAATGAAAAAATGAAAATGATGAAAAAAGTTAACAAGGAGGACTCAAGGCGAAAACCCCAAAAGGGCGGTTTGAGTCATAGGGGGTTTGTCTAAGTTGAAAACCTGAAAAGGCGGCTTAGATAAGGAGAATACAACATCGAATTTGAAAGTCTGCTGATATGGAGGTTAGCAAATTCAGAAGAGTTCCAAGTTGTTAAATACATCAGAGGGTTGAGTTTTCAGAAAAAACTTTAAGATGTGTTATCATGATTATCTTATTATTCATTTTGGGCTTTGTCCCCATACCTATCCTTGTAATTCTTTCTTGGCCAAAGTTTACCAACATTTGCTAATAAAGAAACATTTTATTTCATTCTTTGCTCCTTTTTCTGATGATTGTTTCCCTACCATTCATATCCCTTTCTTCTTAATACCCCATCATGGAAGGAATGTGCAAATGCATTCTCCCTTTTTGAGTTGGAAATAATGATTGATGAATGAATAACAACATAAAAAGATTTTTACATTACATTGAATAAATCAAGAGTGATAAAGGCAGAATCGAGATGTTCAGCTCCTGATTAGGACATTGAATTTGGGAAGAGATTTTTGTTACAGGAAGAATATGAATGGAAGAAATAATTAAGAGTCACACTGGTTCGATCTTAGAAGAACAGTGCCATTGGATCTTGAGGAATCAAAGGGCTTGATGCCCAAGAAAAGAGCTTAAGAAACTTGAGTACCATACATTGAACAGGAATTAATTGGCCAACATTTGCATAGCATGCATTGAAATTCATATGCATTTGCATAGCATACACTACTTTCAGGAAAGTATAGTGTACAAATTCAAGAAGCAGGGGTGTTCCAACATCCCACATGGAAAAGATAGATATGAAAAGACTTTGCAAGTTTGAGAAGAAACTTGTCAGGTAAGTTCCTAATCCTTGAAATAGGATGTCTCTTGGTATCAGGGTTGATTTATAAGACCTTTGGGCATAATCTCCTGAAATCCCTTCAAACACAACTTTCAACTCCTTTGGACATGATTGTCAAGGAGCAATTTACTTTCCAAAGTCGTGGTGCCTCTGTTTAGAGGAGCAATTTACTTTTCAAAGTCGTTGCCTCTGTTTAGAGGAGCAATTTACTTTTCAAAGTTCGTGGTGCCTCTGTTTAGAGAGCAATTTACTTTTCAAAGTTCCGTGTGCCTCTATTTAGAGAGCAATTTTACTTTTCAAAGTCCGTGGTGCCTCTGTTTAGAGGAGCAATTTACTTTTCCAAAGTCGTGGTGCCTCTGTTTAGAGGAGCAATTTACTTTTCAAAGTTCCGTTGCCTCTGTTTAGAGGAGCAATTTACTTTTCAAAAGTCGTGGTGCCTCTGTTTAGAGAGCAATTTACTCTTTCCAAAGTCGTGGTGCCTCTGTTTAGATGAGCAATTTATTTTTCAAAGTCGTGGTGCCTCTGTTTAGAGGAGCAATTTATGTTTCTCAAAGTCGTTGAGCCTCTATTTAGAGGAGCTTTGATAAAAAAAAAAAACAAAAAAACACAAAAAAAATATATATACAAAAAAACAAAAAATGACAATGTTGAGTTGAGTCTGGATTGGTGTCTACGTCTTTGCGCAATTTCTGTTTCACAGAAAATGTGCAAAGAGGGGCAACTGTAGACACCCAATTGGGTCTAGGCCTAGATCATTTGGGCTTGACCCAAATGGGTTCAGGCCCAGATCAATTGGGGTTGGCCCAAATGGGTAAGGCCCAATTGAATTTTTATCCTGTATTTTTTTTCTTCGTTTCTTTTTTTCTCTTTTTTCTTTTTTGTATATCTGTATTTATTTATTTTTATTTAGAATATATTTATATGTATATAGTTATATATTATTATATTATTATTATATTATTATTATTTATTATTATTATTATTATTATTATTTTTATATATTTTTGGGTTTATCTTATTTTATTTTTTTTAAATTATCTGTTAATTTTATCTGATTCTCTTTTATTATCTGATTGTTATTATCTTTTCTAAATTATCTATTTTTTTATTTATTTATTTGATTTTGGAGGGCTGGGATTGAAAGTTGAAGAATCCCACTGGGAATGGGAATTCAATCAGAAGAGTCCAGACTGGATTCAAAGATTGAATTCCCGTCCAAAGGGGAATTGGGATTGATCAGAAACTCCTGATCAATCCCTATATAAAGGACCCCTGGGGTAGACTGAAAAACACAGAGAAAACAGTAAGCAAAGCTACTGATTTGAGAGAAAAGGAGGCGTATAGGAAGCTAAGAAAAGTTTAGGAGTGTTCTGGGAGTGAGAAAAATTTTTTAGAAATTTTTGGCGAAATTTTTTCTGGAAATTTCCAGATTCCGGGCGAAAATTTTTAAGACGAAAATTCCGGCCAACATTGAAGTTTCCGGTGACCAACCCAGTTTCTGGCGAAGAATCCTAGAAACCGTGATCTTCCGACCAACTTTCGGATGAAATTTCCAGATTCCGGTGACTTTTTCAGAATCCGACGAAATTCCACCGGTGTTCTTCAGTTTTTAGAGAGAAGGAGAGGAAAAAGGAAGAAGAGAGAGAGAGAGGAGAAGGGTTCTACCGAAAAACAGAGGGAAGTGCCTTTTATACCCTTTTAAAACGACGTCGTTTTGGCCTTAAGTAACCCAGAGGATCCGCGTGTTTTGCCGAACCCGACCCGACCCGGGTGTCGACCCGCTTTCTGACCCACGCGTGCCAGCCCCCTCCGAGCCGAGCCGAGCCGAGCCGAGCCAGGCTACCAAGCCGCTCCCCCGAGCCGTTTCCCTGCCTTGAGCCGAGCCGAGCCGAACCGCGATCCGAGCCGCTCCAGGTTTTTTTTTTTTTTTTTTTCTTTGAATTTTTTTTTTCTTTGTTTATTTGTTTATTTTATTTTTTATTTATTAGATTAGGTTTATGTAATATTCTTTTTATTTATTTTTATTTATTTTTTATTATTTTATTTTCTTTAAATAAAAATAAAAAATTCCAAAAAAAATATATTTTTAGGGAAAAGTTGAAAGTGTCAATTTTCCTCAGAAATAAATTTCAGGGAAAAAAAATTTTTCCAGAATAAATTCCAAATTTTTAGGATTGAATATCAATTTTCTTAAAAGAAAAATAAATTTCAAAAAAATATATTTTAGTGGAAAAGTTGAAAGTATCAATTTCCTTAGAAATAAATTTTCCAAAAATATTTTGGGGAAAAGTTGAAGTATCAATTCCTTAAAAATAATTTCAAAAAATATTTTAGGGAAAAGTTGAAAGTATCTCAATTTTCCATTAAAAAGAAAAATAAATTTTCAAAAAAAAATATTTTTGGGGAAAAGTTGATATCAATTTTCCTTAGAAATAAATTTTCAAAAAAGGGTTTTTGAGGAAAAGTTGAAAGTATCAATTTCCCTGAAATCGAAATTTCAAAAAATTATTTTTGGGGAAAATTGAAAGTATCAATTTTCCCTCAAAAAAAAATCATTCTTTCCTTCCTTTCTATCTTAATTTTGATTTTGTTTTTTTCTTTAAATAATCCGACGACGGAGCCTCTGCAAGTGAAACAGTAGTTTTTCTTGCATACTCCTGAGGTGAGGGAATTTTCTCAATTTTCTGCTAAAAGTATTAGAGTCAATTGAGAATAATTTTCAATAATTAACTACTTGGTAAAATTGTAAAGCTTTTGGATAACACAAATTTAAGCTGGTACCATCTTTTGATGGGCGTTGTGAGGGTGCTATAACCTTCCTCACACGTAACTGAACTCCCAAACCCTGTTCTGGTTAGCAGACCTGAACCTATTCTTTTAGGGACCCTTAAACTTAGGTGTTCCCTGAAAGGACAGATTCCTTAGGTGGCCAATCGCACCTAGATAAAAAAGATTGGTGGCGACTCCCTAATAGTCAATGTCTAGCGATAGATCCTCGGATCTAGACGTTACGACACTAAGCATACAGAGTTCATTCCCAGTCTAAGAGTTTGAGCCACGGTGCACATGCTGGGCTCAGGCATGTGCTTGTGCCACCTTTTTTTAGCCCGGGGCACCATCGTCAGAGCATCGCAGGAGAGCCTAACCGGCGGCATGGGGGTTCCGGTGATTGGGGGGGCCAGGGGGTGTGCGCACATGATGTGCGTTGGGTGCTGGTACTTGGCCCTTATATTGGCCCCCTATCCCTCATCAAAACTCGAGAACTCGCACCCCCTTAAAGAGCGTTTGAGATTTTATAGGTTTGCTGCCAGTAGCCATTAAAATGTCTGAAATGGGGATACTTTTTTCAAACGGTCACAAAATCTTCTCCACTTCAAGTTTTTAGCTGAATTTTTTCGTGCATTCCAACAAAAATACAAGGATCACCTCTACCAAATTTGGGGATGAAACTCTTTCTAAAAAAATTGTAAAAAAATGCAAACCGAAAAAGTTTTAAAAATTGTGAAAAATAGAAAACGGGTCGTCTTGCCACGAAACTTCACATGAAGGTGTAGGGGACAATTGTATGAATTTACAAGCCATAAAAATGGCATTGGCATGGCAAAAATATGAAGATGTGCTTGAACCCACCTACCACCCGTTCGATCCTCGGCTTACGCATCCTGCCTCTCTGGTCGGTTGAGCGCCCACACGCCCATTTCATGGGTTGGCTTAGGCATAAGAAGTTCATTCCATATCTAGGCCCCAGTCAGACCGAAGGTTGTGGCAGCTGGACCGGCAATGGGATCGACAGCACGTAGAGGGGGATCGAGCTGATCCTCAGCTTATGCATTATGCCTCTCCGATCGGCCTCTTTGACCGGCCTCTCCAGCCGGTTGAGCGACCGCACGCTCGTTTCATAGGTTGACTTAGGCATATAGAGTTCATCCCCAGTCTAGGCATATGGGTTCATTCCCAGTCTAACATCAAACTGAACCGAGGGTTGCGGTAGCAGGATCGATAGCATGCAGGGGGGACCGGGCTGATCCTCGACTTATGCATTCTGCCTCTCCGGTCGGTTGAGCACCCGCACGTCCATTTCGTGGGTTGGCTTAGGCATAGGGAGTTCATTCCATGTCTAAGCCCCAGCCGGACCGAGGGTTGTGGCAGCGGGACCAACAGCACGCAGAAGGGGATCGAGCCGATCCCCAGCTTGCGCATTATGGCTCTCCAGCCGGCTCAGCGCCCGAACGCTCATTTTATGGGTTGACTTAGGCATACAGAGTTCATTCCCAGTGTAAGATCAGGGCGAACTGAGGTTTGCGACAGCAAGATCGATAGCACGCAGAGGGGGATCAGGTCGGTCCCCGACTTGTGCATTCAGCCTCTCCGACTGGCTGAGCGCCTGCACGCTCGTTTCGTGGGTTGGCTTAGGCATACGGAGTTCATTCCATGTCTAAGCATACGGAGTTCATTCCCAGTCTAATATTGGACCAGACCGAGGCTTGCGGCAATAGTACCAGTAGTAGGATCGGTAGCACGCAGGGGGGACCGGGCCAATCCCTGGCTTGGGATTCTGCCTTTCCAACCGACTGAGCACTGACACGCTCATTTCGTGGGTTGACTTAGGCATACGGAGTTCATCCCCAGTCTAAGATCAAACCGGACTGAAGGTTGTGGTAGCTAGATCGGTAGGACGCAGGGGGATCGGGCTAATCCTCGGTTTACGTATTCTGCCTCTCCGATCTACTGAGTGCCCGCATGCTCGTTTCGTGGGTTAGCTTAGGCATAGGGAGTTCATTCCATGTCTAAGCCCTAGTCAGACCGAGGGTTGTGGTAGCGGGACCGGCAGCAGGTAGAGGGGGATCCGGGGCCAATCCCCAGCTTGCGCATTTCTACCTCTCCAGCCGTGAGTGCCGGCACGCTCGTTTTGTGGGTTGGTCTTAGGCATATGGAGGTTCATTCCTGTCTAAGTATATGGGGAGTTCATTCCCAGGTCTAAGAGTTTGAGCCACGGTGCACATGCTGGCTGGGGCATGTGCTGGTGCCGCATTTTTTTCACCCGGGGCACCATCGTCGGAGCATCGTCGGAGAGCCTAACCGACGGCATTGGGAGTTACGGTGATTGGGGGCCTGGGGGGTGTGCGCACATGATGTGTGATGGGTGCTGGTACTTGGCCCTTATATTGGCCCCCTACCCCTCATCAAACCTCAAGAACTCACACCCCCTTAAAGAGCATTTGAGATTTTATAGGTTTGTTGCCAGTAGCCATTAAAGTGTCTGAAATGGGGACACTTTTTTCAAGCGATCACAAAATCTTCTCCACTTCGATTTTTTAGCTAAATTGTTTTGTGCATGCCAAAAAAAATACAAGGATCACCTCTATTAAATTTGGGGAGAAAACTCTTTCTAAAAAAATTTTAAAAAAAATCCCGAACCGTAGAAAGTTTCAAAAATCATGAAAAATAGAAAATGGGTCATCTTGCCACGAAACTTCACATGAAGGTGTAGGGGACCATTGTATGAATTTGCAAGCCATAAAAATGGCATTGGCACGGCAAAAATATGAAGATGTGCTTGAACCCACCTACCACCCGTTCGATCTCCAGCTTGCGCATCTTGCCTTTTTGGTCGACTGAGCGTCCGCACGCTCGTTTCGTGGGTTGACTTAGACATACAGAGTTCATCCCCAGTCTAAGCATGTGGAGTTCATTACCAGTCTAAGATCAGACTGGATCGAGGCTTACGGCAGCAGGATCGACAGCACGAAGGGGGGACCGGGCCGATCCCCGCCTGCGGATTCTACCTCTCCGGTCGGTTGAGCACCTGCATGCCCGTTTCATGGGCTGGCTTAGGCATAGGGAGTTCATTCCATGTCTAAGCCCCAGCCGAACCAAGGGTTGTGGCAACGGGACCGACAGCACGTAGAGGGGGATCAGGCTGATCCTCAGCTTACGCATTATGCCTCTCCGACTGGCTCAGCGCCTGCACGCTCTTTTCGTGGGTTAACTTAGGCATACGGAGTTTATTCCTAGTCTAAGATCAGATCAGATCGAAGGTTGCAGCAGCAGGATCGACAGCACATAGGAGGGGATCAGATCGGCCCCCGGCTTGTGCTTCGAACCATAAAATGTTTCCAAAATCGTGAAAAATAGAAAACGGGTCGTCTTGCCACGAAACTTCACATGAAGGCTTAGGGGACCATTGTATGAATTTACAAGCCATAAAAATGAATTTACAAGCACGCTTATTTTGTGGGTTGACTTAGGCATATGGAGTTCATCCCCAGTCTAAGCATATGGAGTTCATTCCCAGTTTAAGATCAAGCTAGACCGAGGGTTGCGACAGCAGGATCGACAGCACGCATCGGGTTGATCCTCGGCTTGTGCATTCTGCCTCTCTGGTCGGTTGAGCGCTCGTACGCCCGTTTCGTGGGTTGGCTTAGGCATAGGTAGTTCATTCCATGTCTAAGCCCCAGCCGGACCGAGGGTTGTGGCAGTGGGACCGACAGCACGCAGAGGGTTGAGCACCCACACGCTCGTTTCATGGGTTGACTTAGGCATACGAAGTTCATCCCCAGTCTAAGCATACGGAGTTCATTCCCAGTCTAAGATCGAATCGGACCGAGGGTTGTGGCAGCAGGATCGGTAGCACGTAGGGGGGATCGGGCTGATCCTTGGCTTGCGCAATCTGCCTCTCCGACTGGCTGAGCATCCGTACGCCCGTTTCATGCGTTGGCTTAGGCATAGGGAGTTCATTCCATGTCTAAACCCCCGTTGGACTGAGGGTTGTGGCAGCGAGACTGACAGCACGTAGAGGGAGACCGAGTCGATCCTCGACTTGCGCATTATGCCTCTTCGACTTATGCATATGAAGTTCATTCACAGTCTAAGATCGAATCCGACTGAAGGTTGCAGCAGTAGGATCGACAGCACGTAGGGGGGACCGGATTGATCCCTGGCTTGCGCATTCTGCCTTTCCGACCGGTTGAATGCCCGCATGCTCGTTTTGTGGGTTGGCTTAGGCATACGGAGTTCATTCCATGTCTAAGCATACGGAGTTCATTCCCAGTCTACGATTTTGAGCCACGGTGCACATGCTGGGCTCGGGCATGTGCTGGTGCCACATTTTTTTCGCCCGGGGCACCATTGTTGGAGCATCACCGGAGAGCCTAACCGACGGTATTGGGGGTTTCGACGATTTGGGGGTCCGAGGGGTGTGCGCACATGATGTGAGATGGGTGCTGGTACTTGGCCCTTATATTGGCCCCCTATCCCTCATCAAACCTCGAGAACTCACACCCCCTTAAAGAGCACTTGAGATTTTATAGGTTTACTGCCAGTAGCCATTAAAGTGTCTGAAATGGGGACATTTTTTCAAACGGTCACAAAATCTTCTCCACTTTGTGCATGCCAACAAAAATACAAGGATCACCTCTACCAAATTTTGGGACAAAAATCTTTCTAAAAAAAATTTAAAAAATCTCGAACCGAAAAAATTTCAAAAATCGTGAAAAATAGAAAATGGGTCATCTTGCCATGAAACTTCACATGAAGGCTTAGGTGACCATTGTATGAATTGGCAAGCCATAAAAATTGCATTGGCACAGTAGAAATATAAATATGTGCTTGAACCCACCTACCACACGTTCGATCCCCGGCTTGCACATTCTACCGCTCTGGTCAGTTGAGCGCCCGCACGCTCGATTCATGGGTTGACAAACGCATACGAAGTTCATCCCCAGTCTAAGCATATAGAGTTCATTCCCAGTCTGAGATCAAATTAGACCGAGGGTTGCGACAGCAGGATCGATAGCACGTTGGGGGTACCGAGTCGATCCCCGACTTGCACGTTCTGCCTCTCCGATCGGCTGAGCGACCGCACGCCCGTTTCATGGGTTGGCTTAGGCATAGGGAGTTCATTCCATGTTTAAGCCCTAGCCAGACCAAGGGTTGTGGCAGCGTGACCGACAGCAACCGGGTCGGTCCCTGGCTTGCACATTATGCCTCTCTGGTAGGCTCAGTGCCCACACGCTCGTTTCGTGGGTTGACTTAGGCATACGGAGTTCATTCCCAGTCTAAGATCAGACCGGACCGAGGGTTGTGATGGCAGGATCGATAACACACAGGGGGGATCAGGTCGATCCCCGACTTGCGCATTCTGCCTCTCCGGTCGACTGAGCGCCCACACGCTCGTTTCGTGGGTTGGCTTAGGCATATGGAGTTCATTCCATGTCTAAGCATACAGAGTTCATTGCCAGTCTAAGATCGGACCGGATCGAGGGTTGTAGCAACAGGATTGACAGCACGCAGGGGGGACCGGGTCGATCTTCGGCTTGCGTATTCTGCCTCTCCGATCGACTGAGCGCCCGTACGCTCATTTTATGGGTTGACTTAGGCATACTGAGTTCATCCCCAGTCTAAGCATACGAAGTTGATTCGTAGTTTAAGATCAGACCAGACCGAGGGTTGCAGTAGCAGGATCGACAGCACGTATGGGGGATCGGGTTGATCCCCGGCTTGTGCATTCTGCCTTTCCAGTCGACTGAGTGCCCGCACGTCTATTTCATGGGTTGGCTTAGGCATAGGGAGTTCATTCCATGTCTAAGCATACAGAGTTCATTCCCAGTCTAAGATCAGACTGGACCAAGGGTTGCGGTAGCAAAACCAGCAGCAGGATTGATAGCATGCAGGGGGGATCGAGTCGATCTTTGACTTACGCATTCTACCTTTTCGATTGACTGAGCGCCTACAGGCTCGTTTCATGGGTTGACTTAGGCATATGGAGTTCATCCCCAACCTAAGCATACGGAGTTCATTCCCAGTCTACGATCAGACTGGCCCGAGGGTTATGGAAGTGAGACCGGTAGCACGCAGAGGGGGACTGAGCTGATCCCCGGCTTGCCCATTATGCCTCTTCGGTCGGCTCAGCGCCCGTGCGCTCATTTCGTGGGTTAACTTATGCGTACAGAGTTAATTCCCAATCTAAGATTAGACTGGACTGAGGGTTGTGCAGTAGGATCGACAACACGTAGGGGGGACCGGATTGATCCCTGGCTTGCACATTCTGCCTCTCCGACCAGCTAAGCACCCGTACGCTCATTTCGTGGGTTGGCTTAGGCATATGGAGTTCATTCCACGTCTAAGCGTACGGAGTTCATTCCTAGTCTAAGATTTTGAGCCACGGTGCACATGCTGGGCTCAGGCATGTGCTGGTGCCACATTTTTTTCGCCCAAGGGCACCATCTCCAGAGCATCGTCGGAGAGCCTAACCGACGGCATTGGGGGTTCCGACGATTGGGGGGCTGGGGGGTGTGCACACATGATGTGCGATGGGTGCTAGTAGTTAAAACTTATATTGGCCCCTATCCCTCATCAAACCTCGAGAACTCACACCCCCTTATAGAGTATTTGAGATTTTATAGGTTTGCTGCCAGTAGCCATTAAAGTGTATGAAATGGGGACACTTTTTTCAAACGATCACAAAATCTTCTCCACCTCGACTTTTTAGTTGAATTTTTTTGTACATGCCAACAAAAATATAAGGACCACCTCTATGAAATTTGGGGACAAACTCTTTCTAAAAAAGTTTTAAAAAATCCCGAACTGTAAAAAGTTTCAAAAATCATGAAAAATAGAAAACGGGTCGTCTTGCCATGAAACTTCATAAGAAGGCTTAGGGGACCAATTTATGAATTTAGAAGCCATACTAAAGGCATTGCCATGGCAGAAATATGAAGATGTGCTTGAACCCACCTACCACCCGTTCGATCCCCGGCTTGCTCCTGCCTCTCTGGTCGACTGAGTGCCCGCACGCTCGTTTTGTGGGTTGACTTAGGCATATGGAGTTCATTCCCAATCTAAGCATATGGAGTTCATTCCCAGTCTAAGATCGGACTGGACCGAGGGTTGCGACAGCAAGATCGGCGGCACGCAGGGTGGATCGGGTCGATCTCCGACTTGCGCATTCTGCCTCTCCGACCGACTGAGCGCCCGCACGCCCATTTCATGGGTTAGCTTAGGCATAGGGAGTTCATTCCATGTCTAAGCCCCAGCCGGACCGAGGGTTGTGGCAGCGGGACCGGCAGCACGCAGAAGGGGATCGGGTCGATCCCCAGCTTGCGCATTATGCCTCTCTGGCACGCTCAGCGCCCGCACGCTCGTTTCATGGGTTGACTTAGGCATACAAAGTTCATTCCCAGTCTAAGATCAGACCAGATCGAGGGTTGCGATAGTAGGATCGACAGCACGCAGGGAGGACCGAGCTGATCCCCGGCTTGCGCATTCTACCTCTCCGGTCGGCTGAGTGCCCGGACGCTTGTTTCGTGGGTTGGCTTAGGCATAGGGAGTTCATTCCATGTCTAAGCCCCAGTCAGACCAAGGGTTGTGGCAGTGGGACCGACAGCACGCAGAGGGGGATCGGGCCGATCCATGGCTTGCACATTATGCCTCTTCGGTCGGCTCAGCGCCCGCACGCTCATTTCATGGATTGACTTATGTATACGGGGTTCATTCCCAGTCTAAGATCAGACCGCACCGAGGGTTGTGGTAGCAAGATCGATAGCACTCAGTAAGGGATCGAGCTGATCCTCGACTTGTGCATTCTACCTCTCTGATCGGCTGAGCGCCCACACGCTCATTTTGTGGGTTAACTTAGGCATACAAAGTTCATCCCCAGTCTAAGCATACGGAGTTCATTCCCAGTCTAAGATCGAATCGGATCGAGGGTTGCGGCAGCAAGATCACAACACACAGGGGGGACCAGGCCGATCCCCGGCTTGCGCATTCTCCCTCTCCGACCAGCTGAGCACCCGCACGGTCATTTCATGGGATGGCTTAGGCATAAGGAGTTCATTCCAAGTCTAAGCCCCAGCCGAACCAAAGGTTATGGCAGCGACGCCGACAGCACGTAGAGGGGGACCAGGCCGATCCCTGGCTTACGCATTATGCCTCTCCGGTCGCTCAGCGCCCACACGCTCGTTTCGAGCGTGTGACTTAGGTATATGGAGTTCATTCCCTGTCTAAGATTGGATCGGACCGAGGGTTCTGGTAGTAGGATTGACAGCACGTAGGGGGGAATCGGGCCAATTCCCGACTTGCGCATTCTACCTCTCCGATCGGCCGAGCGCCCGCACGCTCGTTTCGTGGGTTGGCTTAGGCATACGGAGTTTATTCCATGTCTAAGCATACAAAGTTCATTCCCAGTCTATGATTGGACCAGACTGAGTGTTGCCACAGTAGGATCGGTAACACGCAGGGGGGACCGAGCCAATCCCCGGCAAGTGCATTTTGCCTCTTCGGTCGGCTAAGCGCCCGCACGCTCGTTTCATGGGTTGGCTTAGGCATTCAGAGTTCATTCCGTGTCTAAGCCCCCGTCAGACTGAGGGTGGCAGCAGGACCGACAGCGGGATCGGCAGCACGTAGAGGGGGATCGGGTTGATCCCCGACTTGTGCATTATGCCTCTCCTGCCGTCTGAGCGACCACACGCTCGTTTTATGGGTTGACTTAGGCATACGGAGTTCATCCCCAGTCTAAGCATATGCAGTTCATTCCCAGTCTAAGATCAGACCAGACCGAGGGCTGCGGCAGCAGGATCGATAGCACGCAGGGGGATCGAGCCGATCCCCGGCTTACACATTCTGCCTCTCTGACCGGCTGAGCACCGCACGCCCGTTTCGCGGGTTGTCTTAGGCTTAGGGAGTTCATTCCATGTCTAAGCCCCTGCTGGACCGAGGGTTGTGGCTGCGGGACCGACAGCAATCAGAGGGGGACTGGGCTGATCCCCAGCTTGTGCATTATGCCTCTCCGATCGGCTTAGTGCTCGCACGCTGATTTCGTGGGTTGACTTAGGCATACGGAGTTCATTCCATGTCTAAGCATACGGAGTTCATTCCCAGTCTAAGATCGGATCGGACCGAAGGTTGTGATAGCAAGACCAGCAGCAGGATCGGCCGCACATAGGGGGGATCGGGCCGATCCCTGGCTTACGCATTCTGCCTCTCCTATCGGCTGAGCACCCGTACGCTCGTTTTGTGGGTTGGCTTAGGCATACGGAGTCCATTCCATGTTTAAACCCCAGTCAGACCGAGGGTTGTGGTAGCAGGACCGGCAGTGGGATCGGCAGCACGCAGAGGGGGACCGGGCTGATCCCTGGCTTGTGTATTATGCCTCTCTGACCGGCCTCTCTGCCCGGCTGAGCACCCCTATGCTCATTTCGTGGGTTGACTTAGGCATACGGAGTTCATCCCCAGTCTAAGCATACGGAGCTCATTTCCAGTCTAAGATCAGACCGAACTGAGAGTTACGGCAGTAGGATCAGTAGCACGCAGGGGGACCGAGCTGATCCCCAACTTGTGCATTCTACCTCTCCAGTCGACTAAGCACCCGCATGCCCATTTCTTGGGTTGGCTTAGGCATAGGCAGTTCATTCCATGTCTAAGTCCCAATCGAACTGAGGGTTGTGGCAGTGGGACCGGCATCACTCAGAGGGGGATCGAGCTGATCCCCGACTTGTGCATTATGCCTCTTCGGCCAGCTCAGCACCTGTACGCTCATTTCGTGGGTTGACTTATGCATACGAAGTTCATTCCCAGTCTAAGATCGGACTGGACCGAGGGTTGTGACAGCACGTAGGGGGACCGGGCTAATCCCAGGCTTGTGTATTTTGCCTCTCCGATCGATTGAGCGCCTGCAAGCCCGTTCCATGGGTTGGCTTAGGCATAGGGAGTTCATTCCATGTCTAAGCCCCAGTCGGACCGAGGGTTGTGGGAGCGGGATCGGCAGCACGCAGAAGGGGACCGAACCGATCCCCGGCTTGCGTATTATGCCTTTCCGATTGGCTTAGCACCTGCACGCTTGTTTCGTGGGTTGACTTAGGCATACGGAGTTCATTCCCAGTCTAAGATTGGACCAGACCAAGGGTTGCAGCAGCAGGATCGACAGCATGCAGGGGGGACCGGGCTAGTCCTTGGCTTACTTATTCTACCTATCTGATCGGTTGAGCGCCCGCACACTCGTTTCATGGGTTGGCTTAAGCATACGGAGTTCATTCCATGTCTAAGCATACAGAGTTCATTCCCAGTCTAAGATCAGACCGGACCGAAGGATGCAGTAGCAGGACCAGCAGCAGCATCGACAGTACGTAGGGGGGACCAGGCCAATCCCAGCTTACGCATTTTGCCTCTCCGATCTGTTGAGCGCCCGCACGCTTGTTTCGTGGGTTGGCTTAGGCATACGGAGTTCATTCCATGTCTAAGCATACGAAGTTCATTCCATGTTTAAGCATACGGAGTTCATTCCCAGTCTAAGAGTTTGAGCCACGGTGCACATGTTGGGCTCGGGCATGTCCTGGTGCCGTATTTTTTTTACCTGGGGCACTATCACCGGAGCATCGCCAAAGAGCCTAACCGGTGGCATTGGAAATTCATCCCCAGTCTAAGCATACAGAGTTCATTCCTAGTCTAAGATCAGATCAGACTGAGAGTTGCGATAGTAGGATCGGCAGCACGCAGGGGGGACCGAGCCACTCCCCGACTTGTGCATTCTTCCTCTCAAACCGACTGAGCACCCGCACGCCCGTTTCGTGGGTTGGCTTAGGCATAGGGAGTTCATTCCATGTCTAATCCCCAGTTGGGCTGAGGGTTGTGGCAGTGGGACTGACAGCACGTAGAGGGGGACTAGGTCGATCTCCGGCTTGCGCATTCTGGCTCTCTGGACAGCTAAGCGCCCGCACGCTCGTTTCGTAGGTTGGCTTAGGCACACAGAGTTCATTCCATGTCTAAGCATATGGAGTTCATTCCCAGTCTAAGAGTTTGAGCCATGATGCACATGTTGGGCTCAGGCATGTGCTGGCGCCGCATTTTGTTCGCCCGGGCCAACATCGCTGGAGCATCGTCGGAGAGCCTAATCGACGACATTGGGGGTTCCAGCGATTGGGGGTCCGGGGGGTGTGCGCACATGATGTGCGATGGGTGCTGGTACTTGGCCCTTATATTCGCCTCCTATCCCTCATCAAACCTTGAGAACTCACAGCCCCTTAAAGAGCATTTGAGATTTTATAGGTTTGTTGCCAGTAGCAATTAAAGTGTCTAAAATGGGGACACTTTCTTCAAACGGTCACAAAATCTTCTCCACTTCAAGCTTTTAGCTGAAATTTTTGGTGCATGCCAAAAAAAATACAAGGATCACCTCTACCAAATTTGGGGCCAAAACTCTTTCTAAAAAAATTTTAAAAAATCCCAAACCGCAAAAAGTTTCAAAAATCGTGAAAAATAGAAAATGGGTCATCTTGCCACAAAACTTGACATGAAGGCTTAGGGGACCATTGTATGAATTTACAAGCCATAAAAATGGCATTGGCATGGTAGAAATATGAAGATGTGCTTGAACCCACCTACCACCCGTTCGATCCCTAGCTTACGCACCCTACCTCTCTGGTCGGCTGAGCGTCCGCACACTCGTTTCGTGGGTTGACTTAGGCATACAGAGTTCATCCCCAGTCTAAGCATGCAGAGTTCATTCCTAGTCTAAGATCGGACCGAACCGAGGGTTGTGGTAGCAGGATCGGTAGCACGCAGGGGGACCGAGCCGATCCCCGGTTTGCGCGTTCTACCTCTCCGACCGGCTGAGCGCCCGTACGCCCGTTTCATGGATTGTCTAAGGCATAGGGAGTTCATTCCATGTCTAAGCCCCATCCGGACTGAGGGTTATGGCAGCGGGATCGACAGGACGCAAGAGGGGAATCGGGCCGATCCCCAGTTTGTGAATTTTGCCTATCCGGCCGGCTGAGCGCCCACACGCTCGTTTCGTGGGTTGGCTTAGGCATACGGAGTTCATTCCATGTCTAAGCATACGGAGTTCATTCCCAATCTAACATCAGACCGGACCGAGGGTTGCGGTTGCAGGACCAGTAGCAGGATCAATAGCACGCAGGGGGGGACCTGGCCGATCCCCGGCTTGCGCATTCTGCCTCTCCGGTCGGCTGAGCACCCGCACGCTCGTTTCATGGGTTGGCTTAGGCATACGGAGTTCATTCCATGTCTAAGCCCCAGCTGGACTGAGGGTTGTGGTAGTAGGATCGACAGCACGTAGAGGGAGAATGGGCTGATCCCCGGCTTGCGCATTATGCCTCTCCGACCGACTGAGCGTCTGCACGCTCGTTTCGTGGGTTGGCTTAGGCATACGGAGTTCATTCCATGTCTAAGCGTACAGAGTTCATTCCCAATCTAAGAGTTTGAGCCACGATGCACATGCTGGGCTCGAGCATGTGCTAGTACCGTATTTTTTTCACTCGGGGCACCATCGTCGGAGCATCGTCGAAGAGCCTAACCGATGGTATTGGGGGTTCCGACGATTGGGGGGGCCGGGCGGTGTGCGCACATGATGTGTGATGGGTGCTGGTACTTGGCCCTTATATTGGCCCCCTATCCATCAGCAAACCTCGAGAACTCACACCCCCTTAAAGAGCATTTGAGATTTTATAGGTTTGCTGCCAGTAGCCATTAAAGTGTCTGAAATGGGGACACTTTTTTGAAACGGTCACAAAATCTTCTCCACTTCGAGTTTTTGGCTGAATTTTTTTATGCAGGCCAAAAAAAATACAAGGATCACCTCTACCAAATTTGGGAACAAAACGCTGTCTAAAATTTTTTTTAAAACCTGAACGTCAAAAAGTTTTGAAAATCGTGAAAAATAGAAAACAGGTCGTCTTGCCACGAAACTTCACATGAAGGCTTAGGGGACCATTGTATGAATTTACAAGCCATAAAACTAGCATTGGCATGGCAAAATTTGAAGATCTGTTTGAACCCACATACCACTCGTTCGATCCCCGGCTTACGCATCCTGCCTCTCTGGTCGGCTGAGTGCCCGCACGCTCTTTTCGTGGGTTGACTTAGGCATACGGAGTTCATCCCCAGTCTAAGTATACGGAGTTCATTCCCAGTCTAAGATCAGACCGGACCGAAGGTTGCGACAGCAGGATCGATAGCACGCAAGAGGGACCGGGCCGATCCTCGGCTTGCGCATTCTGCCTCTTCGGCTGGCTAAGCGCCCGTACGCCTATTTCATGGGTTGGCTTAGGTATAGGGAGTCCATTCTATGTCTAAGCCCCAGCCAGACCGAGGGTTGTGGCAGCGGGACCGATAGCACGCAGAGGGGGACTGGGTCAATCCTTGGCTTGTGCATTATACCTCTTCGACCGGCTTAGTGCCTGCGCGCTCGTTCCGTGGGTTGACTTAGGCATACGGAGTTTATTCCCAGTCTAAGATCAGATCAGATCAAGGGTTACGGTAGCAGGATCGACAGCACGTAGATGGGACCGAGTCGATCCCCGGCTTGCGCATTCTACCTCTCCGACCTATTGAGCGCCCGCACGCTTGTTTCGTGGGTTGGCTTAGGCATACGGAGTTCATTCCATGTCTAAGCATACGGAGTTCATTCCCATCTAAGATCAGACCGAACTGAGGGTTGCAACAGCCAGACCAGTAGCAGGATCAGTAGCACGAAAGGAGGGACCGGGCTGATCCCCGGCTTGCACATTCTGCCTCTTCGGCCGGCTGAGCACCTGCACGCTCATTTCATGGGTTGGCTTAGGCATACGGAGTTCATTCCATGTCTAAGCCCCAGCCAGACCGAGGGTTGTGGTAGCAGGACTGACAGCGAAATTGGCAGCACGCAGAGGGGGACCGGGCTGATCCCCGGCTTACAAGTTATGCCTCTCCGGCCGGCTGAGCGCTCGCACACTCGTTTCGTGGGTTGACTTAGGCATACAGAGTTCAACTCCAGTCTAAGCATACGAAGTTTATTCCCAGTGTAAGACCAGATTAGATCAAGGGTTGCGGTAGCAGGATCGACAGCACACAGGGAGGGCCAGGTCGATCTCCAGCCTGCGCATTCTGCCTCTCCGACCGGCTGAGCGCCCGCACGCCCGTTTCATGGGTTGGCTTAGGCATAGGGAGTTCATTCCATGTCTAAGCCCCAGTCGGACCGAGGGTTGTGGCAGATGGATCGGCAGCACGCAGAGGGGGACTGGGTCGATCCCCAGCTTGCGCATTATGCCTCTTCGATCGGCTCAGCGCCTGCACTCTTGTTTCGTGGGTTGACTTAGGCATACGAAGTTCATTCCCAATCTAAGATCAGATCGGACCAATGGTTGCAGCAGCAGGATCAACAGCACGCAGGGGGGGACCGAGCCGATCCTGGCTTGCGCATTCTGCCTCTCTGGTCGGTGAACGCTCGCATGCTCGTTTCCTGGTTGGCTTAGGCGTACGGAGTTCATTCCATGTCTAAGCATATGGAGTTCATTCCTAGTCTAAGATTGGACCAGATCGAGGGTTGTGACAGTAGAACCAGTAGCAGATCGGCAGCACGAAGGGGGGGATCGGGCCGATCCTTGGTTTGTGCATTCTGCCTCTCCGACTGGCTGAGGGCTCGCACACTCGTTTCGTGGGTTGGCTTAGCATACGGAGATCATTTCATGTCTAAGCATACAGAGTTCATTCACAGTCTAAGATTTTGAGCCACGGTGCACATGCTGGGCTCGGGCATTTGCTGGTGCCGCATTTTTTTTGCCCGGGGCACCATCGTCGGAGCATCACCGGAGATTGGGGACATTTTTTCAAACGGTCACAAAATCTTCTCCACTTCGAGTTTTTAGCTGAATTGTTTTGTGCATGCCAACAAAAATAAAAGGATCACCTCTACCAAATTTGGGGACAAAACTCTTTCTAAAAAAATTTTAAAAAATCTCGAACCGTAAAAAGTTTCAAAAATCGTGAAAAATAGAAAACGGGTCATCTTGCCATGAAAATTCACATGAAGGCTTAGGGGACCTTTGTATGAATTTACAAGCCATAAAAATGGCATTGGCATGACATAAATATGAAGATGTGCTTGAACGCACCTACCACCCATTCGATCCCCGGCTTGCACATCTTGCCTCTCTGATCGGCTGAACGACCGAACGCTCATTTCGTGGGTTGACTTAGGCATACGAAGTTCATTCCCAGTCTAAGATCAGATCGGACTGAGGCTTGCGACAGTAGGACCAGCAGGAAGATCGATAGCACGTAGGGGGAACCGGGTCGATCCCCGGCTTGCGTATTGTTCCTCTCAGGCCGGCTGAGTGCCCGCACGCTTGTTTCATGGGTTGGCTTAGGCATACAAAGTTCATTCCATGTCTAAGCCCTAGTCGGACCGAGGGTTGTGGCCACAGGACCGGTAGCAGGACTGACAGCACATAGAGGGGGACCGAGCTGATCCCTGACTTGTACATTATGCCTCTCTGACCGGCTGAGCGCTCGCACACTCATTTTGTGGTTTGATTTAGGCATACGAAGTTCATCCCTAGTCTAAGCATAAGGAGTTCATTCCCAGTCTAACATCAGACCGGATCGAGGGTTTTGGCAGCAGGATCGGCAACACGTAAGGGGGATCAAGCCGATCCTCGGCTTTTGCATTCTGCCTCTCTGGCTGGCTGAGCGCCTGCACACCCGTTTCGTGGGTTGGCTTAGGCATAGGGAGTTCATTCCATGTCTAAGCCCCAGTCGGATCGAGGGTTGTTGCAGTGGGACCGACAGCATACAGAGGGGACCGAGTCAATCCCTGGCTTGCGCATTATGCCTCTCCGGTCAGCTCAGCACCCGCACGCTCATTTCATGGGTTGACTTAGGCATACGAAGTTCATTCCCAATCTAAGATCGAACCGAACCGATGGTTGCGGTAGCAGGATCGATAGCACGCATGGGGACCTGGCCGATCCCTGGCTTATGCATTTACCTCTTCGACTGGAGAGAGCGCCCGCACGCTCATTTCATGGGTTGGCTTAGCCATACAGAGTTCATTCCATGTCTAAGCATACGAAGTTCATTCCTAGTCTAAGATCAGACCGGACCGAGGGTTGCGACATCAGGACCAGTAACAGGATCGACAGCACGTAGGGGGGAATCGAACTGATCCCCGGCTTGCATATTCTTCCTCTCAGGCCAGCTGAGCACCCGTACGTTGTTTATGGGTTGGCTTAGGCATACGAAGTTCATTCCATGTCTAAGCCCTAACTGGATCGAGGGTTGTGGCAGCATGACCGACAGCAGGATCAACAGCACACAAAGGGGGACCAGGCTGATCCCTAACTTGTACGTTATGCCTCTTCGACTGGCTGAGTGCTCGTATGCTCGTTTTGTGGGTTGATTTAGGCATACGGAGTTCATCCCCAGTCTAAGCATAAGGAGTTCATTCCCAGTCTAAGATTGGTCCAGACCGAGGGTTTTGGTAGCAGGATCGACAACACGCGGGGGGATCGAGCCAGTCGCCGACTTGTGCATTCTGCCTCTCCGACGGTTGATCGCCCGTACGCTCATTCCATGCGTTAGCTTAGGCATACAGAGTTCATTCCATATCTAAGTTTATATTGGATCGAGGGTTGCGGCAACAGGATCAGTAGCACACATGGGGGACCGGGCCGATCCTCGGCTTGCACATTCTGCCTCTCCGGCCGATCGAGCACCCACATGCCCGTTTCATGGGTTGGCTTAGGCATAGGGAGTTCATTCCATGTCTAAGCCCCAGCCGGATCGAAGGTTCTGGTAGCGGGATCGGCAGCACACAGAGGGCCACCGGGCCAATCCCCGGCTTGTGCATTATGCCTCCCCGGTCGGCTCAGTGCCTGTACGCTCATTTTGTGAGTTGACTTAGGCATACGGAGTTCATTCCCAGTCTAAGATCAGACTGGACCGAGGGTTGCAGTAGTAAGATTGACAGTACGCAAGAGGGATTGGGCCGATCCCCGACTTACGCATTCTACCTCTCCGATCAGCTGAGTGCCCGCACACTCGTTTCATGGGTTGGCTTAGGCATACAGAGTTCATTCCATGTCTAAGCAAATGGAGTTCATTCCCAGTCTAAGATCGGACCGGACTGAAGGTTGTGATAGCAAGACCAACAGTAGGATCGACAGCACGCAGGAGGGATCGGGCCGATCCCTGACTTGTGCATTCTGCCTCTCTGGCCGGTTGATCGCTCGTACGCTCATTTCATCGGTTAGCTTAGGCATACGGAGTTCATTCCATGTCTAAGCCCCAGTCGGGTCGATCCCCGACTTGTGCATTCTGCCTCTCTGGCCGGTTGATCGCTCGTACGCTCATTTCATTGGTTAGCTTAGGCATACGGAGTTCATTCCATGTCTAAGCCCCAGTCGGGCCGAGGGTTGTGGCAGCAGGACCGGCAGCGGGATCGGTAGCACGCAGAGAGGGATCGAGCTGATCCCGACTTACGCATTATGCCTCTCCGGTCGGCTGAGCGCCCGCACGCTCGTCTCATGGGTTGACTTAGCCATACGGAGTTTATCCCCAGTCTAAGCATACGGAGTTCATTCCCAGTCTCAGATCGGATCGGACCGAGGTTTGCGACAGTAGGATCGACAGCACATAGGGGGATCGGGCCGATCTCTGGCTTGTGCATTCTTCCTCTCCGGCCGACTGAGCGCCCTCATGCCTGTTTTGTGGGTTGGCTTAGGCATAGGGAGTTCATTCCATGTCTAAACCCTAGCCAGATTGAGGGTTGTGGCAGCAGGATCGACAACATGTAAAGGGGGATCGGGTCGATCCCCAGCTTGCGCATTCTGACTCTCCGACCTGCTGAGCCCCGGCATGCCCGTTTCGTTGGTTGGCTTAGGCATAGGGAGTTTATTCCATGTCTAAGCCCCAGCCGAATCGAAGGTTGTGACAGCGGGACCGGTAACACGTAGAGGGGGACCAGGCCAATCCTCGACTTGTGCATTATGCCTCTCCGATCGGCTCAACGCCCGCACGCTCGTTCCTTGGGTTGAATTAGGCATACGGAGTTCATTCCCAGTCTAAGATCAGACTGGACTGAAGGTTGCGGCAGTAGGATCGACAGCATGCAAGGGGGATCGGGTCGATCTCTGACTTGCGCATTCTGCCTCTCCGACCGGTTGAGCGCCCGCACACTCGTTTCATGGGTTGGCTTAGGCATATGGAGTTCATTCCATGTCTAAGCATACGGAGTTCATTCCCAATCTAAGATCGGACCAGACTGAGGGTTACGATAGCAGGACCAGCAGCAGGATCGACAGTATGCAGGGGGGACCGGGCCGATCCCTTGCTTGTGCATTCAGCCTATCCGACTGGCTGAGTGCCCGCACACTCATTTCATGGGTCGGCTTAGGCATACAGAGTTCATTCCATGTCTAAGCCCCAACTGGATTGAGGATTGTGGTAGCAGGACTGGCAGCAGGATCGACAGCATGCAGAGGGGGGACCGGGCTGATCCTCGACTTGCACATTATGCCTTTCCGACCGGCTGAGCACCCACACGCTTGTTTCGTGGGTTGACTTAGGCATACGAGTTATCCCCAGTCTAAGCATACGGAGTTCATTCCCAGTCTAACATCAGACCAAACCGAGGGTTGTGGCAACAGGATTGGCAGCACGCAGAGGGGACCGGGTCGATCCCCGGTTATGCATTCCGCCTTTACGACCGACTGAGCACCTCCATGCTCGTTTCGTGGGTTGGTTTAGGCATAGGGGGTTCATTCCATGTCTAAGCCCCAGCCAGACTGAGGGTTGTGGCAACGGGATCGACAGCACACAGAGGGGGATCGGGTCGATCCCCGACTTGCGCATTCTGCCTCTTCGACCGGTTGAGTGCCCGCACACTCATTTTGTGGGTTGTCTTAGGCATACGGAGTTCACTCCATGTCTAAGCATACGGAGTTCATTCCCAGTCTAAGATCGGACCAGATCGAGGGTTACGACAGCAGGACCAGTAATAGGATCAGCAGTAAGATCGATAGCATGTAGGGGGGATCGGGCCGATCCACTGCTTACGCATTCTACCTCTCCAGCCTGCTGAGCACTCGCACGCTCATTTCATTGGTTGGCTTAGGCATACAGAGTTCATTCCATGTCTAAGCCCCAGTCGAATCGAGGGTTGTGGCATCGAAACTGGTAGGATGCAGAGGGGGACCGGGCAGATCCCCATCTTGCACATTATTCCTCTTCGCTCGACTCAGCACTTGTACGCTCATTTCGTGGGTTGACTTAGGCATAGGGAGTTCATTCCCAGTCTAAGATCAGACCAGATCGAGGGTTGCGACAGCAGGATCGATAGCACGCAGAGGGGACTGGGTCGGTCCCCGGCTTGTGCATTCTGCCTCTCCAACTGGCTGAACGCCCGCATGCTCCTTTCGTGGGTTGGCTTAGGCATACGAAGTTCATTCCATGTCTAAGCATATGGTGTTCGTTCCCAGTCTAAGATTGGATCGGACCGAAGGTTGCATAGCAGGACCAGTAGTAAGATTGGTAGCACGTAGGGGGGACCGGGCTGATCCCCGGCTTGTACATTCTGCCTTTTCGGTCGACTAAGCACCCGCATGCTCATTTCATGGGTTGGCTTAAGCATACGGAGTTCATTCCATGTCTAAGCCCCAGTCGGACCGAGGGTTTTGGCAGCAGGACCAGCAGCGGGATCGGTAGCACGCAGAGGGGGACCAGGCTGATCCCCGGCTTATGCATTACACCTCTCCAGTCGGCCTCTCCGGTTGGCTGAGTGCCCGCATGCTCGTTTTGTGGGTTGACTTAGGCATACAGAGTTCACCCCCAATCTAAGATCAGATCCGACCGACGGTTACGACAGAAAGATCGATAGCACACAGGGGGGACCGAACTGATCCCCAACTTGCTCATTCTACCTCTCCGATCGACTGAGCACCCGCAATCCTGTTTCGTTGGTTGGCTTAGGCATAGGGAGTTCATTGCATGTCTAAGCCTAGCCACATCGAGGGTTGTGGCAGCAGGACCGACAGCACGCAGAGGGGGACCAGGCCGATCCCCGACTTTCATGGGTTGACTTATGCATACAGAGTTCATTCCCAATCTAAGATCAGATCGGATCGAGGGTTGCGGTAGCAGGATCGATAGCACGCAGGGGGGACCGATCCTCGACTTGTGCATTCTGCCTCTCCGGCCGGCTAGCGCTCGCACGGTCATTTCATGGGTTGGCTTGGGCATAGGAGTTCATTCCATGTCTAAGCATACGGAGTTCATTTCCAATTTAAGATTTTGAGCCACAGTGCACATGCTGGGCTCGAGCATATGCTGGTGCCGCATTTTTTTCGCCCGTGGCACCATCGTCGGAGCATCGTCGGAGAGCCTAACCGACGACATTGGGGGTTTCGACGATTGGGGGGACCGAGGGGTGTGCACACATGATGTGCCATGGGTGCTGGTCCTTGGCCCTTATATTGGCCCCCTATCCCTCATCAAACGTAGAGAACTCGCACCCCCTTAAAGAGCATTTGAGATTTTATAGGTTTGCTACCAGTAGCCATTAAAGTGTCTGAAATGGGGACACTTTTTTCAAACGGTCACAAAATCTTCTCCACTTCAAGTTTTTAGCTGAATTTTTTTATGTATGCCAACAAAAATACAAGGATCACCTCTACCAAATTTGAGCACAAAAATCTTTCTAAAAAAATTTTAAAAATCTCGAACAGCAAAAAGTTTTAAAAATCATGAAAAATAAAAAATGGGTCGTCTTGCCATGAAACTTCACATGAAGGCTTAGGGGACCATTGTATGAATTTACAAGCCATAAAAATGGCATTGGCATGGAAGAAATATGAAGATGTGCTTGAACCCACCTACCACCCGTTCGGTCCCTGACTTATGCATCCTGTCTCTCTGGTCAGCTGAGCGCCCGCACGCTCGTTTCGTGGGTTGACTTAGGCATACGGAGTTCATCTCCAGTCTAAGCATATGGAGTTCATTCCCAATCTAAGATCGAACTAGACCGAGGGTTGTGGCAGCAGGATCGGTAGCACGCAGGGGGGACCGGACCGATCCCTGGTTTGCGCATTCTTCCTCTCCGATCGGCTGTGCCCCCGCATGCGCATTTCATGGGTTGGCTTAGGTATAGGGAGTTCATTCCATGTCTAAGCCTCAGTCGGACCGAGGGTTGTGGTAGTGGGATCGGTAGGACGTAGAAGAGGGCTGGGTTGATCCCCGGCTTACGCATTATGCCTCTCCGACCAGCTCAGTTCCCGCACGCTCGTTTCGTGGGTTGACTTAGGCATACGGAGTTCATTCCCAGTCTAAGATCAAGACCAGACTGAGGGTTGCGACAGCAGGATCGATAGCATGAAAGAGGGATTGGGTCTATCCCTGGCTTGCCCATTCTGCTTCTCCGGCCGGCTGAGCTCCTGTACGCTCATTTCGTGGGTTGGCTTAGGCATACGGAGTTCATTCCATGTCTAAGCATACAGAGTTCATTCCCAGTCTAAGATCAGACCGGACCAAGGGTTGCGGCAGTAGGACTAGCAGCAGGATCGACAGCATGTAGGGGGGACCAGGCCTATCCCCAGTTTACGCATTCTGCCTCTCTTGCCGGTTGAACGCCTAGACGCTCATTTCGTGGGGTTGGCTTAGGCATACGGAGTTCATTCCATGTCTAAGCCCCAGCCAGATCGAGGGTTGTGGTAGTAGGACCGGTAGCAGGATCGACAACACGCAGAGGGGGACCGAGCTGATCCTCGACTTGCATATTATGCCTCTTCAACCGACCTTTTCGACTAGCTGAGCGCCCACACGCTCGTTTCGTGGGTTGACTTAGGTATACGGAGTTCATCCCCAGGCTAAGAATACGGAGTTCATTCCCAGTCTAAGATCGAACCGGAATGAGGGTTGCGACAGTAGGATCGACAGCACACAGGGGGGGACCGGGTCGATCCTCGGCTTACGCATTCTGCCTTTTCGGTCGGCTGAGTGCCCGCACGCCTGTTTCGTGGGTTGGCTTAGGCCTAGTGAGTTCATTCAATGTCTAAGCCCTAGTCAAACCGAGGGTTGTGGCAACAAGACCAGCAACATGTAGAGGGGGACCGGGCCGATCCCCAACCTGTACATTATGCCTCTTCGACCGGCTCAGTGCCCGCACGCTCGTTTCATGGGTTGACTTATGCATACGGAGTTCATTCCCAGTCTAAGATCGAACCGAACCGAGGGTTGCGATAGTAGGATCAACAGCACGCAGGGGGGACCAGACTGATCCTCGACTTGCGATTCTACCTCTCCGGGCGGCTGAGCTCCCGCACGCTTGTTTCGTGGGTTGGCTTAGGCATACGGAGTTCATTCCAGTCTAAGATTTTGAGCCACGGTGCACATGCTAGGCTCAGGCATGTGTTGGTGCCACATTTTTTTCGCCCGGGGCACCATTGTCGGAGAGCCTAACCGACGGCATTGGGGGTTCCGACGATTGGGGGGCTGAGGGGTGTGCGCGCATTATGTGCGACGGGTGCTGGTACTTGTGTCACGAGCTTCGACCTTAGACTCAAAAACCGTGTGGCCTTGGGCTTGGAATCTCCTCCTTTATGCCTAAGTCAGCCTAAAACACAAATGTACGAGCACAAGAACAACGAGAAGGTCTGATTATGCAAGTTAAAGAGAAATCGAATAAGAAGGTAGAATTCTAGAAATGCTCTTGTATTCACTGAAATAGAAGTGTTTGATGGTGTACAAATGAGGGAGGAGCAGCCCTTTATTTATAGTTGAGGCTCCAGCTTACACTTAATGGCAATATCCCTAGAATAGAGGCTAAAATCTTGGGATTATACAGATTACTATCAATCAGGATGCTAACTCCTGATTTTCAGGGTCAACCAAATCTGTCAGGATGCTGTTGTTGATCCTGCCTGCTTCCAAAAGCTTCCTTTGCTTGTCCAGCACTTGGGGCCTTTGTGGATGTGGTACGGGTAGCTTGTATGCCAAGCCTTGGTCTCACGGGCTGGCCTGCAAGTTGGGAGGGTGTTCTGAACTCATTTGCTAGGCTTTGCGCGTAGATACCCGCCAGCACGCCTAGTCTACAGGCCTCAACTCTGGCTCACCTATTGGTGCGCCTGATGTGCCTGGTGCACCCATCCAGGGTGTGACATTCTCCCCCACATGATTACACAATGCCCTCGTTGCGTCTTCTGCATGGTACTACCTGATCTGGTCCCTGAACTACCATAAGTCATCTGCTGGTTCCCAGTTCAGCTCACTGTCTGGAAGTCCCTTCTAGTGCACCAAGTCTTGGTGTACACTCAGCTTGGGTGGTATATCCAGCTTGTACGCAACCTTGCCTACCCTCTTGACTACTCGAAAAGGTCTCTCATACCTCCAGACTAGGCCTTTGTGCAGCCCCCTGTGGCACACAATGGGATGTAGCTTCACCAACACCAAGTCTCCAACCTGGAACTGCACGGCCCACCTATTCTGGTCTGCCCACTTCTTTGACCTCTTGGCCGCCTTGTGTAGACAAACTCTGGCCAAGTCAGTTTGCTCCTGCCATGCCTTGGCAAACTTGTATGCTGCTGGATTCAACCCTGTATAACTTGCAGCAATTGAACCAGGGTGTTAGTGGTTGTTGCCCTGTCACAACCTCAAATGGGCTCTGGTTCGTTGCCTCTCTCCTTTGCAAGTTGTAGGAAAACTGCGTAATATCTAGCAGCTTTGGCCAGTCCCTTTGTATGGCACTCACATAGTGCCTGAGGTAGACCTCCAATAGTCCATTCACTTGTTCTGTCTGCCCATCGATCTGCAGATGCATGCTGGTGGAAAAGTTCAAGTTTGACCTCAATAGCTTAAACAACTCAATGTAGAACCTACCCGTGAAACACCCGTCCTGATCACTAATAATGGTCCTCAACACTCCCCAGTACTTAACCATCTTCTTCAGGAACAATCGAGCTGCCTCTTCGACTGGGCACTCCTTGGTTGCTGGAATGAAGATTCCATCCTTGGAAAACCTATCCACCACTACCATGATGCTTCCAAACCCTTCTGCTTTGGGTAGACTGACTATAAAGTCTAGAGAAACACTCTCCCATGGTCGCTCTGGCACTGGTAATGGCTCCAAGAGACCGCTTAGTTTCTTGAGCTCTACCTTGTTCTATTGGCACACAAGACAAGTCTTCACATAGGCCTCCACATCATCCCTCATGTACGGCCAATAGTACCGATCCTCAATCAGCACCAAGGTATGGCTCACTCCGGGGTGTCCAGCCCACCTTGAATCATGGCATTCTTGCAAAACTTCCTTTCGGAGCTTCCCGTGCTGCGGCATAAACAGTCTACTACCCTTGGTGTATAGCAAGCCATCGTGCAACCAAAATCGCCTACTCTTACCTTGCTGGGTGTACTCCATCAAAGCCTTAGCTATAGGATCATACGTAAGTCCCTCCTTGATGCATGGCACCAGTGACCCCTCTGGTTGGCTAATGGCAGCAAGGTTAGCCTTCTTGCTCAGGGCGTCTACCACTAGGTTCACCCACCCCGGCTTGTACTCTATCTGGAAATCAAATTTCGTAAGAAAATCTTGCCATCTCGCCTGCTTGGGGGACAGTTTCTTTTACGTCTGGAAGTAGCTGGTCGCCATATTGTCTGTCCTAACCACGAACCTTGACCCCAACAGGTAATGGTGCCAAGTGCGCAAGCAGTGCACCACTGCAGTCATCTCTTTCTCTTGGACCGTGTACTTGCACTCAATCTCGTTCAGCTTCCTACTCTCGAATGTGACTGGACGTCCCTCCTACATCAACACGCCCCCTATGGCAAAGTCTGATGCATCCGTATGCACCTCATATGGGTTGGCATGGTCTGGCAAGGCCAAGACTGGCTCCTCAGTCACAGCTCGCTTCAACCTGTCAAAGGCTTCCTGGCACCCTATGCTCCATCCCATGCTTTCCCTTTCTTGAGCAAGTCAGTCAATGGCATGGCTATTGCTGAGTGACCTTTGATGAAGTGCTTGTAGTAGTTGACCAGCCCAAGGAACGATCTCAACTTAGTGACCTTGGCTGGTGGTTGCCACTCCAGGATGGCGTGTATCTTGCTTTAATCCATGCGTATCCTGCCACCTCCCATTATGTGGCCCAGGAACGAGATCTCCTGCTGGGTGAATGAGCACTTCTCCCTCTTGACAAACAGCTTGTGCGCTCGCAACACTTCGAACACCTATCTCAAGTGGTCTACATGCTCTCCTAAAGTCTGGCTATAGATCACAATGTCATCCAAATAAACCACAACAAACCGATCAAGGAATGACTAAAGTACCTTGTTCATAAGGGTGCAAAATGTTGCTGGGGCGTTCATGAGTCCGAAAGGCATCACCAAGAACTCATACGAACCATACCGAGTGACACATGCTGTCTTTGGCTCATCTCCCTCCATGATCCTAACTTGATAGTAGCCTAACCTCAAATCCAGCTTGGTGAACCACCTTACGCTCCCAAGTTGATCGAATAAGTTCACAATGAATGGGATGGGGTACTTGTTCTTGATGGTCAGCTTATTCAAAGACCGGTAGTCTATGCACAGCCGCAACGACCCATCATGCTTGTGCTGAAATAGAACCGGTGCACCATAGGGTGCCTTCAATGGCCTGATGAAGCCAGCATCAACTAACTCTTTGAGCTGCTTCCTCAACTCCTCCAACTCTAGTGGAGACATTCGGTAAGGGGCTCTAGCTGGTGGCTTGGCCTCAGACACCAGCTCGATCTTATGGTCCACCTCCCTCTTAGGTGGTAGCTTGCTAGGTAGCTTTTTGGGCATCACATCACTAAAGGTCTTCAGCACCTTTAGCACCTTCAAGGGTGACTCGGTCTCCTTCTCCCTTGGCTCATCATATTTCAAGGCTGCCAAGAAGGTGTCTTCTTGTCTGCTTACCGCACTGGCAAATTGGATGGCTGACACCACCCGCGACCCAACTCCGGACCCTCTCCTCAATGGCACTAGGCATTGGCACCGTGCATCCAAGATGCAAACACAATCGGTAAAAGGCACAAGGAGGGTGCTAATCCGAACAAGGAAATCCAACCCAATCACAAACTCATAGTTGTCAAGGGGTATTACCTCAATGGTCTCCTTGCCTTTCCAGTCTCCAAGTTGCAACTCCACTCCCCGCGCTACTCCAATGGCTGGAACTTCTTTGGAGTTCATCGTTTTGATGGTACTAGTCCCTTTCTGCACCTTTAGTCTAAGCTTTCAGGCTCCATCACTCGAAATAAAAAGATGTGAGGCACCTGTGTCCACTAGTGCGCTCACCTTCTGACCCGCAACCATCAGATCCGCAAACATCAAGCTCTTTGGCTTGCGGCTCCCCTTACTCTGGACAGCATTAAGCACCAATGACCCAAGCTTTGCTGCCCCTGACTCTGGCTCCTCGTCAAACTCCTTGTCTGCAACAGCCAGCTGGCTCTTTTGTGGGCAATTGCGCGCTATGTGGCTCCCTCCACATAGGTAGCATGCTAGTGGCTCTCGATCCCCCTTTGCTTTCCACTTGCCTGCTGGGGGCTTCCTCTCGCCATCCTTGGTTGAATGGTCTTGGTCTCCATCCTTGGACTCCCGATCACGATCTTTCCCCTTGGACTGCTTCTTTTGGTCCCTATCGTCCTTGCCCTTACCTTTGGGGTTGGTAGACTCGAACTTGTTCAGAGGCTTGAACTCTATCAAGGCCTCGGCAGTAGTCATGCCTTTAACCAAGTCATGAACTCCTGTCCTTTGTAGCTCATGCTTCACCCATGGCTTCAGCCCATCCATGAAAGTAAATAAAGCATCCTTCTCTCCTAGATCCAAGATCTATAGCATCAGTTCAGAGAATTTCTGGACATACTCCCTTATGTCCCCTTGCTGGCTCAGCCTATGCAACTTTGCCCGCGCCTTATCATCGACATACTCCGAGTAAAATTATTCTCTAAACTCCTTTTGGAACTCTTCCCAAGTTCCAATCTTGGAGCTCCCACGCCTGACATCATCACACCTGCGCCTCCACCACAATAAGGCTACATCAGTGAGATACATAGCAGCGGTGCTTACCTTTATCGCCTTGTCTTGCATGCCCATGGCCTGGAAGTACTACTCCATACCCCAAAGGTAGTTATCTACTTCCTTGGCCACCCTAGTCCCCTTGAACTCCTTAGGCTTAGGGACATCCAATCTAGACTTGGACACTCTAGCAAACATGCCATTCCCAATGGCAGTCTTGCAAGCAACGAGCTCACTGGTAAGCTCTTCCATCCGCTGGTGCATGGCCTCCATGCCATCGCGCAAGGTCAGCACTTCAACCTCCAAGGTCTGATTCTTTTGGGTGAACACGTCCAAGCCTTTGTTGAGAGCAGCTTGTAGCTCACTTTGGATCTCCTCCCCCATGGAATCTAGCGATGCAATGTGAGTCTCTACCCCCTCAAGCTTCTCTCCCATGCCGCCCATGGTCACCTCCACCTTGGCCAGCCTACCGTCCATGGTAGACCAAATATCTCTAAAACTGGCTTTCCTCCCTCTTCCACGCCCATGCTCTTGGGCCTCTGGTTGTTGGTTAGCAGCATCACTTTGGGATGCCATCTCCTCTAACCTGCACAACACAAACACGCAAAATCGAACTTGCTCTAATACCAACTGTCATGGGCTCCGACCTTAGACTCAGAAACCGTGTAGCCTTAGGCTTGGAATCTCCTCCTTTATGCCTAAGTCAGCCTAAAACACAAGTGTACGGGCACTAGAACAATGGGAAGGGCTGATTACGCAAGTTAAAGAGAAACAGGATAAGGAGGCAAAATTCTAGAAATGCTCTTGTATTCACTGAAACAGAAGTGTTTTGATTGTGTACAAATGAGGGAGGAGCAACCCTCTATTTATAGTTGAGGCTCCAGCTTACACTTAATGGCAATATCCCTAGAATAAAGGCTAAAATCATGGGATTATATAGATTACAATCCATTAGGATGCTAACTCCTGATTTTCAGGGTCAACCAAATCTGCCAGGATGCTGCTGCTGATCCTGGCTGCTTCTAGAAGCTTCCCTTACGTGTCCAGCACCTTGGGCCCCTTTGGATGTGGTGCGGGCAGCTTGTATGCTAGGCCTTGGTCTCATGGGCTGGCCTGCAAGTTGGGTGGGCGTTCTGAACTCGTTTGCTAGGCTTTGAGTGCAGATACCCGCCAGCACGCCTGGTCTGCGGGCCTCAACCTTTGGCTCGCCTGCTGGTGCACCTGATGCGCCGGCGCACCCCCCAGGGCATGACAATTAGACTTTATATTGGCCCCCTATCCTTCATCAAACCTTGAGAACTCACACCCCCTTAAAGAGCATTTGAGATTTTATAGGTTTGCTGCCAGTAGCCATTAAAGTGTCTAAAATGGGGACACTTTTTTCAAACGGTCACAAAATCTTCTCCACTTCGATTTTTTAGCTGTATTTTTTTGTGCATGCCAAAAAAAATACAAGGATCACTACTATTAAATTTGGGGACAAAACTCTTTCTAAAAAAGTTTTAAAAAATCCCAAACCGCAAAATGTTTTGAAAATCGTGAAAAATAGAAAACGGGTCGTCAAGCCACGAAACTTCACATGAAGGCTTAGGGGACCATTGTATGAATTTACAAGCCATAAAAATGGCATTGGCATGGCAGAAATATGAAGATGCGCTTGAACCCACCTACCACCCGTTCGATCCCCGGCTTGTGCATCCTGCCTCTCTGGTCGGTTGAGCGCCCGCACGCTCGTTTCGTGGGTTGACTTAGGCATACGGAGTTAATCCCCAGTCTAAGCAGACAGAGTTCATTCCCAGTCTAAGATCGGATCGGACCGAGGGTTGCGGCAGCAGGATCGATAGCACGCAGGGGGGATCAGGCCGATCCTCAGCTTGTGCATTCTGCCTCTCCGGTCGACTGAGCACCCACACGCCCGTTTCATGGATTGGCTTAGGCATAGGGAGTTCATTCCATGTCTAAGCCCCAACCGGACCGAGGGTTGTGGCAGTGGGATCGGCAGCACGCAGAGGGGGACCGGGCTGATCCTCGGCTTGCGCATTATGCCTTTCCAACAGGCTCAACGCCTGCAAACTCATTTCGTGGGTTGACTTAGGCATACGGAGTTCATTCCCAGTCTAAGATCGGACAGGACTGAGGGTTACGACAGTAGGATCAACAGTATGCAGGGGGGACGAGGTCGACCCCTGGATTGTGCATTCTGCCTAACCGGTCGGCTGAGCGCCCGCACACTCGTTTCGTGGGTTGGCTTAGGCATACGAAGTTCATTCCATGTCTAAGCATACAGAGTTCATTCCCAGTCTAAGATCAGACCAGATCGAGGGTTGCTGTAGCAGGATCGACAGCACGCATGGGGGGACTGGGCCGATCCCCTACTTATGCATTTTGCCTCTCCGATCGGCTGAGTGCCCACACGCTCGTTTGTGGGTTGGATTAGGCATACAGAGTTTATTCCATGTCTAAGCCCCAGCCGGACTGAGGTTTGTGGTAGCAGGATCGACAGTGGGATCGACAGCACGTAAAAAGGGATCGGGCTAATCCTCGGCTTATGCATTATGCCTCTCCGGTCGGCTGAGCGCCCGTACGCTCATTTCATGGGTTGACTTAGGCATACGGAGTTCATCCCCAGTCTAAGCATACCGAGTTCATTCCCAGTCTAAGATCGGACCAGACTGACGGTTTTGGCAGCAGGATCGACAGCACACAGGGGGGATCGGGCCGATCCCCAGCTTGCGCATTCTACCTCTCCAATCGGTTGAGCGCCCGCACGCACGTTTCGTGGGTTGGTTAGGCATAGGAAGTTCATTCCATGTCTGAGCCCCAGTCGGACCGAGGGTTGTAACAGTGGGACCGATAGCACATAGAGAGGGACCAGGTTGATCCTCGACTTGCGCATTGTGCCTCTTCGGCTGGGTCAGCGCCCGAACGCTCGTTTCGTGGGTTGACTTCTGCATACAGAGTTCATTCCCAGTCTAAGATCGGACCGGATCGAGGGTTGCAGCAGCAGGATCGATAGGACACAGGGGGGGACTGGATCAATCCCTGGCTTGCGCATTCTGCTTCTCCGGCCAGTTGAGCGCCCGCACGCTCGTTTCGTGGGTTGGCTTAGGCATACGGAGTTCATTCCCAGTCTAAGATTTTGAGCCACGGTGCACAGGCTGGGCTCGGGCATGTGCTAGTGCCTAATTTTTTTGCCCGGGGCACCATCATCGGAGCATCGTCGGAAAGCCTAACCGGTGGTATTGGGGGTTTCGACGATTGGGGTGGCCAGGGGGTGTGCGCACATGATGTGCGATGGGTGCTAGTACTTGGCCCTTATCTTGGCCCCTATCCCTCATCAAACCTTGAGAAGTCACACCCCCTTAAAGAGCATTTGAGATTTTATAGGTTTGCTGCCAGTAGCCATTAAAGTGTCTGAAATGGGGACACTTCTTTCAAACGCTCACAAAATCTTCCTCACCCATTCGATCCCCGACTTACACATCCTGCCTCTCTGGTCGGCTGAGCGCCCGCATGCTCGTTTCGTGGGTTGACTTAGGCATACGAAGTTCATCCCCAGTCAAGCATATGGAGTTCATTCCCAGTCTAAGATCAGATCGAACCGAGGGTTGTGACAGCAGGATCGGCAGCACACAGGGGGGATCAGGCCGATCCTCGGCTAGAGCATTCTACCTCTCCTGGTCGACTGAGCGCCCGCTCACCCGTTTCGAGGGTTGGCTTAGGTATAGGGAGTTCATTCCATGTCTAAGCCCCAGTCGGACCGAGGGTTGTGGCAACGGGACTGGCAGCACGCAGAGAGGGACCAAGTCGATCCTTGGTTTGCGCATTATGCCTCTCCGGCTGGCTCAGCACCTGTACGCTCGTTTCATGGGTTGACTTAGGCATACGGAGTTCTTTCCCAGTCTAAGGTCGGACTGGACCGAGGGTTGGGGCAGCAAGATCGACAGCACGTAGGAGGGACTGGGTCAATCCTCAGTTTATGAATTTTGCCTCTCCGATCGGCTGAGCGCCCACACATTCGTTTCGTTGGTTGGCTTAGGCATAAGGAGTTCATTCCATGTCTAAGCCCCAGCCAGACCGAAGGTTGTGGCAGCAGGATCGGCAGCGGGATCGGTAGCACGTAGAGGGGGACTGGGTTGATCCTCGGCTTGCCCATTATGCCTCTCCGGTCGACCTCTTTGGCCGGCTCAGCGCCCGTACACTCGTTTCACGGGTTGACTTAGGCATACGAAGTTCATCCCCAGTCTAAGCATACGGTGTTCATTCCCAGTCTAAGATCAGACTGGACTGAGGGTTCTGGCAGCAGGATCGATAGCATGCAGGGGGGACCGGGTCGATCCCCAACTTGCGCATTCTGGCTCTCTGATCGGTTGAGTGCCTACACGTTCGTTTCATAGGCTGGCTTAGGCATAGGGAGTTCATTCCAAGTCTAAGCCCCAGTTGGACCGAGGGTTGTGGCAGCGAGACCGGCAGCACGAAGAGGGGGATCGGGCCGATCCTTGGCTTACGCATTATGCCTCTTAGGTCGGCTCAGTGCTCGCACGCTCATTTCGTGGTTTAACTTATGCATACGGAGTTCATTGCCAGTCTAAGATAGAATCGAACCAAGGGTTACGACAGCAAGATCGACAGCGCGTAGAGGGACCAGGTCAATCCCCGACTTGTGCATTCTGCCTCTCCAGCTGGCTGAGCGCCTGCATGCTCGTTTCATGGGTTGGCTTAGGCATACGGAGTTCATTCCATGTCTAAGCATACGGAGTTCATTCCCAGTTTAAGATTTTAAGCCATGATGCACATGCTAGGCTCGGGCATGTGCTGGTGCCGCATTTTTTTCGCCCGAGGCGTAATCGTCGGAGCACCCCCGGAGAGCCTAACTGGCGACTTTGGGGGTTTCGACGATTGGGGGGCAAGGCACATGATGTGCGTTGGGGGCTGGTACTTGGCCCTTATATTGGCCCCCTATCCCTCATCAAACCTCGAGAACTCACACCTCCTTAAAGTGCATTTGATATTTTATAGGTTTGCTGCCAGTAAACATTAAAATGTTTGAAATGGGGATACTTTTTTCAAATGGTCACAAAATCTTCTCCACTTTGAGTTTTTAGCTGAATGTTTTTGTGCATGCCTAAGCCCCAGCCAGATCGAGGGTTGTGGCAATGGGACCGATAGCACGCAGAGGGGGATTGGGCTGATCCCTGGCTTGCGCATTATGCCTCTTCGATCGGCTTCAGTGCCCGCACGCTCGTTTCGTGGGTTGACTTAGGCATACGGAGTTCATTTCCAGTTTAAGATCGAACCAGACTGAGGGTTCCGGTAGCAGGACCAGTAGCAAGATCGACAACATGCAGGGGGAACCGAAGCTAATCCCCGGCTGGTGCATTCTGCCTCTTCGACGACTGAGCGCTCGCACGCTCGTTTCATGGGTTGGCTTAGGCATACAGAGTTCATTCCACATCTCAGCCCCAGCTGGACCGAGGGTTGTGGCAGTAGGACCGACAGCTGGATCGGTAGCACGTAGAGGGGGATCGAGCTAATCCTCGACTTGCGATTATGCCTCTTCGATTAGCCTTTTCGACCAGCTGAGCACCCGCACGCTCATTTCGTGGGTTGACTTAGGCATACGGAGTTCATCCCCAGTCTAAGCATATGGAGTTCATTCCCAGTCTAAGATTGAACCGGACCGAGGGTTTTGGCAGTAGGATCGGCAGCACGCAGGGAGGACGGGTCGATCCCAGGCTTACGCATTCTGCCTCTCCGGCCGACTGAGCGCCCGCACGCCCATTTCTGGGTTGGCTTAGGCATAGGGAGTTCATTCCATGTCTAAGCCCCAATCGGACCGAGGGTTGTGGTAGCGGGATCGACAGCACGTAGAGGGGGATCGGGCCGATCCCCGACGTGCGCATTATGCCTCTTCGGCCGGCTCAGTGCCCGTACGCTCTTTTCATGGGTTGACTTATGCATACGGAGTTCAATCCCAGTCTAAGATCGACCGGACCAAGGGTTGCGGTAGCAGGATCGATAGCACGTAGGGGGACTGAGCCGATCCCTGGCTTGTGCATTTTGCCTCTCCGACCGACTGAGCACACCACACGCTCGTTTCATGGGTTGGCTTAGGCATACGGAGTTCATTCCATGTCTAAGCATACGTATTTCATTCCCAGTCTAAGATTTTGAGCCACGGTGCACATGCTGGGCTCGGGCATGTACTGGTGCCACATTTTTTTCGCCCGGTGCACCATCGCCGGAGCATCGTCGAAAATCCTAACCGACGGCATTGGGGGTTCCGGTGATTGAGGGGGTCGGGGGGTGTGTGCAAATGATGTGTGATGGGTGCTGGTACTTGGCCCTTATATTTGCCCCCTATCCCTCATCAAACCTCGAGAACTCACTCCCCCTTAAAGAGCATTTGAGATTTTATAGGTTTGCTGCTAGTACCCATTAAAGTGTCTGAAATGGGGACACTTTTTTTCAAATGGTCACAAAATCTTCTCCATTTCGAGTTTTTAGCTGAATGTTTTTGTGCATGCCAACAAAAATACAAGGATCACCTCTACCAAATTTGGGGACAAAACTCTTTCTAAAAAAAATTTAAAAAATCTCGAATCGTAAAAAGTTTTCAAAAATCATGAAAAATATAAAACGAGTCGTCTTGCCATGAAACTTCACATGAAGGCTTAGGAGACCATTGTATGAATTTACAAGCCATAAAAATGGCATTGGCACGATAGAAATATGACATGTGCTTGAACCCACCTACCTCCCGTTCGATCCCCGGCATGCGCATCTTGCCTCTCTGGTCAGCTGAGCGCCCGCACACTCGTTTCATGGGTTGACTTAGGCATATGGAGTTCATCCCCAGTCTAAGCATACGGAGTTCATTCCCAGTCTGAGATCAGATCAGACCGAGGGTTACAGCAGCAGGATAGGCAGCACGCTGGAGGACTGGGCCGATCCCTGGCTTGCACATGTCTAAGCCCCAATCGGATCTAGGGTTGTGGTAACGGGACCGGTAACACGCAGAGAGGGATCGACCGATCCCCGGCTTGCACGTTATGCCTCTCCGACCGGCTCAGCGCCCACACGCTTATTTCGTGTGTTGACTTAGGCATACGGAGTTCATTCCCAGTCTAAGATCAGACTGGATCGAGGGTTGCAGCAGTAGGATCGATAGCACGAAGGGGGGACCGAGCTGATCCCCGGCTTGCTCATTATGCCTCTCCATCGGCCTCTCCGGCCGACTGAGTGCCCGCACGCTCGTTTTGTAGGTTGACTTAGGCATACAGAGTTCATCCCCAGTCTAAGCATACAGAGTTCATCCCAGTCTAAGATTGGACCAGACCGAGGGTTACAGCAGTAGGATCTGCAGCACGCAGGGGGGATCGAGCCGATCCCTGGCTTACGCATTCTACCTCTCTAGCCGGCTAAGCGCCCGCATGCCCGTTTCATGGGTTGGCTTACGCATAGGGAGTTCATTCCATGTCTAAGCCCCAGTCGGACCAAGGGTTGTGGCAGTGGGATCGACAGCATGCAGAGGGGGATCGAGCCAATCCCCGACCTACGCATTATGCCTCTTCGGTCGGCTCAACGCCCGTACGCTCATTTCCTGGGTTGACTTATGCATATAGAGTTCATCCAGCCTAAGATCAAACTGGAACGAGGGTTGCGGTAGCAGGATTGACAACACGTAGCGGGGACAAGGTCGATCCCTGGCTTACGCATCTGCCTCTCCGATCGACTGAGTGCCCGCACACTCGATTCGTGGGTTGGCTTAGGCATACGGAGTTCATTCCATGTCTAAGCATACGGAGTTCATTCCCAGTCTAATATTTTGAGCCACGGTGCACATGCTGGGCTCGGGCATGTGCTGGTGCCGCATTTTTTTCACCCAGGGCACCATCGCCGAAGCATCGTCGGAGAGCCTAACCGACAGCATTGGGGGTTTCGGCGATTGGGGAGGCCAGGGGGTGTGCGCACGTGATGTACGATGGGTGCTGGTACTTGGCCTTTATATTGGCCCCCTATCCCTCATCAAACCTCGAGAACTCACACCCCCTTAAAGAGCATTTGAGATTTTATAGGTTTGCTGCCAGTAGCCATTAAAGTGTTTGAAATGGGGACACTTTTTTCAAATGGTCACAAAATCTTCTCCACCTCGAGTTTTTAGGTGAATTTTTTTATGCATGCCAAAAAAAATACAAGGATCACCTCTACCAAATTTAGGGACAAAAATCTTTCTAACAAAATTTTTAAAAATCTCAAATCGTAAAAAGTTTCAAAAATCGTGAAAAATCTCAAACCGGTCATCTTGCTACGAAACTTCACATGAAGGTGTAGGGGACCATTGTATGAATTTACAAGCCTTAAAAATGGCATTGGCACGGCAAAAATATGAAGATGTGCTTGAACCCACCTACCACCCGTTTGATCCCCGGCTTGCGCATCTGCCTCTCTGGTCGGCTAAGCGTCCGTACGTTCATTTCATGGGTTGACTTAGGCATATGGAGTTCATCCCTAGTCTAAGCATACGGAGTTCATTCCCAGTCTAAGATCAGACCGGACCAAGGGTTACGGCAGTAGGATCGATAGCACGTAGGGGGGACCGGGCAGATCCCCGGCTTGCGCATTCTGCCTCTCCGGCCGACTGAGCGCCCGCACGCCCGTTTCATGGGTTGGCTTAGGCATAGGGAGTTCATTCCATGTCTAAGCCCCAGTCGGACTGAGGGTTGTGGCAGCGGGACCGATAGCACATAGAGGGGGATCGGGCCGATCCTCAGCTTACGCATTATGCCCCTCCTACTGGCTTAGCGCCCGCACGCTCATTTCGTGGGTTGACTTAGGCATATGGAGTTCATTGCTAGTCTAAGATCAGATCAGACCGAGGGTTGCAACAACAAGATTGACAGCACGTAGAGGGGGACCAGGTCGGTCCCCAGCTTGTGCATTCCACCTCTCCGGCAAGCTGAGCGCCCGCACGCCCGTTTCGTGGGTTGGCTTAGGCATAGGGAGTTCATTCCATGTCTAAGCCCCAGTCAGACCGAGGGTTATGGCAGCGGGACCTATAGCACGCAGAGGGGGATCGGGCCGATCCCTGGCTTGTAGATTATGCCTTTTCGGTCGGCTTAGCGCCCGCACGCTCGTTTCGTGGGATGACTGAGGCATACAAAGTTCATTCTCAGTCTAAGATCGAATCGGATCGAGGGTTACAACAGCAGGATCAATAGCACGCAGGGGGGATCGAGACGGTCCCCAGCTTGCACATTCTACCTCTTCAACCTGCTGAGTGCCCGTACGTTCATTTCATGGGTTGGCTTAGGCATATGGAGTTCATTCCATGTATAAGCATATGGAGTTCATTCCCAATCTAAGATCGGACCAGATCGAGGGTTACGGTAACAATACCAACAGCAGGATCGGCAACACATAGAGGGGATCGGGCTGATCCCCGACTTGCACTTTTTGCCTCTCCGGTCGGTTGAGCACTCGCATGCTCATTTGGTGTGTTGGTTTAGGCATACGAAGTTCATTGCATGTCTAAGCCCCAGTCGGATCGAGGGTTGTGGCAGCAGGGCCAGCAGAGGGATCGGGCTGATACTCGGCTTGTGCATTATGTCTCTCCAACTGGCTGAGCTTCTGCACACTCGTTTCGTGCGTTGACTTAGGCATACGGAGTTCATCCCTAGTCTAAGCATATGGAGTTCCTTCCCAGTCTAAGATCAAATCGGACCGAGCGTTACGGCAGCAGGATAGGCAGCATGCAAGGGGGACCGGGTGGATCCCCAGCTTGCGCATTCTGCCACTTCGATCGGCTAACCGGCCGCATGCCCGTTTCGTGGGTTTGCTTAGGCATAGGGAGTTCATTCCATGTCTAAGCCCCAGTCGGACCGAAAGTTGTGGTAGTGAGACCGACAGCGCGCAGAGGGGGACCGGGCCGATCCCCGACTTGTGTATTCTACCTCTTCGATCGGCTGAGCGCCCGCACGCTCGTTTCGTGGGTTGGCTTAGGCATAGCGAGTTCATTCCATGTCTAAGCCCCAGCCGGACCGAGGGTTGTGGCAGCGGGATCGATAGCACGCACAGGGGGATCTGGTTGGACCGAGGGTTGCGACAACAGGATCGACAGCATATAGGACGGACCAGGTCGATCCTGACTTACGCATTCTGCCTCTCCAGCCGACTGTGCACCTGCACGCCCGTTTCATGGGTTGGATTAGGCATAGGGAGTTCATTCCATGTCTAAGCCCCAGCAAGATCGAAGGTTGTGGTAGTGGGACAGGCAGCACGCAGAGGGGGACCGGGTCGATCCTCGGCTTATGCATTATGCCTCTCCGATCGGCTCAGCGCCTGAACACTCATTTCGTGCGTTGACTTAGGCATAAGGAGTTCATTCCCAATCTAAGATCAGACCGGACCGAGGGTTGCGGCGGTAAGATTGACAGCACATCGGAGGGGATCAGGTCGGTCCCTGGCTTGCGCATTCTGCCTCTCCAGCCTGCTGAGTGCCCGCACGCTCGTTTCGTGGGTTGGCTTAGGCATACAGAGTTCATCCCATGTCCAAGCATATGGAGTTCATTCCCAGTCTAAGATCAGACTGGACTGAGGGTAGCGGCAGTAGGACCAACAGCAGGATCGACAACGCGTAGGGGGACCGGGCCGATCCCCGGCTTGTGCATTTTGCCTCTCAGGCCGACTGGGTGCCTACATGCTTGTTTCATGGGTTGACTTAGGCATACGGAGTTCATCCCCAATCTAAGCATACGGAGTTCATTCCCAATGTAAGATTGAACTGGATCGAGGGTTGCGGCAGTAGGATCGACAGCACGTAGGGGGGATCGAGCCGATCCCCTGTTTGCGCATTCTACCTCTCCGGCCGGCTGAGAGACCGCACGCCTGCTTCGTGGGCCGGCTTAGGCATAGGGAGTTCATTCCACATCTAAGCCCCAGTCAGACAGAGGGTTGTGTTTACGAGACTGGCAGCACACAGAGAGGGACCAGGCCGATCCCCGGCTTGCACATTCTGCCTCTCCGGCCGGCTGAATGCCCGCACGCTCATTTCGTGGGTTGGCTTAGGCATACAGAGTTCATTCCATGTCTAAGTATGTGGAGTTCATTCCTAGTCTAAGAGTTTAAGCCACGGTGCATATGCTGGGCTTGGGCATGTGCTGGTACCGCATTTTTTTTGCCAGGGGCACCATCGTCGGAGTGTCGTCGGAGTGTCGTCGGAGAGCCTAACCGGCGGCATTGGGGGTTCCGACGATTGGGGGGCCGGGGGGTGTGCGTACAAGATGTGGATGGGTGCTGGTACTTGGCATTTATATTGGCCCCTTATCCCTCATTAAACCTCAAGAACTCACACCCCTTTAAAAAGCATTTGAGATTTTATAGGTTTGCTACCAGTAGCCATTAAAGTGTCTGAAATGAGGATACTTTTTTCAAACGGTCACAAAATCTTCTCCACTTCGAGTTTTTAGCTAAATTTTCTTGTGCATGCCAAAAAAAAAATAAAAGGATCACCTCTACCAAATTTGGGGATAAAACTCTTTCTAAAAAAATTTTAAAAAATCTCGAACCGTAAAAAGTTTCAAAAATCATGAGAAATAGAAAACGGGTCATCTTGCCATGAAACTTCACATGAAGGCGTAGGGGACCATTGTATGAATTTACAAGCCATAAAAATGGCATTGGCATGGCAAAAATATGAAGATGTGCTTGAACGCACCTACCACCCGTTCGATCCCCAGCTTGCGCATCCTGCCTCTCTGGTCGGCTGAGCGTCTGCACGCTCGTTTTGGGGGTTGACTTAGGCATACAGAGTTTATCCCCAGTCTAAGCATACAGAGTTCATTCCTAGTCTAAGATCGGACCGGATCATTGGTTACAGCAACAAGATCAGCAGCATGCAAGGGGGACCGGGCTGATCCCTGGCTTATGCATTTTGCCTCTCCGATCGGCTGATCACCCACACGCCCATTTTGTGGGTTCGCTTAGGCATAGGGAGATGAGGGGGCCAATCCCTAGCTTGTGCATTATGCCTCTCCGATCGACTCAGTGTCCGCACACTCATTTCGTGGGTTGGCTTAGGCATATGGAGTTCATTCCCAGTCTAAGATCAGATTGGATCGAGGGTTGCGACAGCAGGATCGGTAGCACGTAGGGGGATCGGGCCGATCCTCAGCTTACGCATTCTGCCTCCTCGATCGACTGAGCACCCGCTCGCCCGTTTCATGGGTTTGCTTAGGAATAGGGAGTTCATTCCATGTCTAAGCCCCAGTCAAACCGAGGGTTGTGGCAGCGAGACTGACAGCACGTAAATGGGGATCGGGCCGATCCCTGGCTTGTGCATTATGCCTCTCCGAGCAGCTCAGCGCCCGCACGCTCATTTCGTGGGTTGACTTAGGCATACGGAGTTCATTCCCAATCTAAGATCGGACCAGACTGAGGGTTGTAGCAGTAAGATCGACAGTACACAGGGGGGATCAAGCTGGTCCCTGGCTTGCACATTCTGCCTCTCTGGTCGACTGAGTGCCCGCATGCTCGTTTCGTGAGTTGGCTTAAGCATATAGAGTTCATTCTATGTCTAGGCATATGGAGTTCATTCCCAGTCTAAGATCAGATCGGACTGAAGGTTACGGTAGCAGGACCAGTAGCAGGATCGACAGCACGTAGGGGGATCGGGCTGATCCCCGGCTTGCATATTCTACCTCTCCGACCGGTTGAGTGCTCGCACGCTCATTTTAGGGGTATGCTTAGGGATAGGGAGTTCATTCCATGTCTAAGCCCCAGCTGGACCGAGGGTTGTGGCAGTAGGATCGGCAGCGGGATGCATCACGTGGAGGGGGACCGGGCTGATCCCCGGCTTATGCATTATGTCTCTCCGGTCGGCTGAGCGCCCGCACGCTCATTTCATGGGTTGACTTAGGCATATGGAGTTCATCCCCAGTCTAAGCATATCGAGTTCATTCCAAATCTAGGATCTGACCGAACTGAGGGTTACAGTAGTAGGATCGGTAGCATGCATGGGGGACCGGGTCGATCCTCGACTTATGCATTCTGCCTCTCTGGTCGGCTGAGTGCCCGCATGCCCGTTTCGTGGGTTGGCTTAGGCATAGGGAGTTTATTCCATGTCTAAGCCCCAGCCGGATCGAGGGTTGTGGCAGCGGGATCGACAGTATGTAGAGGGGGACTGGGCCAATCCCCGGCTTGCGCATTCTGTCTCTCCGGTTGGCTGAACGCCCGCACGCTCGTTTCGTGGGTTGGTTTAGGCATACGGAGTTCATTCCATGTCCAAGCATATGGAGTTCATTCCAAGTCTAAGAGGTTGAGCCATGGTGCACATCCTGGGCTTGGGCATGTGCTGGTGCTGCATTTTTTTTGCCCATGGCATCATCGCCGGAGCATCGTCGGAGAGCCTAACCGACGGTATTGGCGGTTTTGACGATTGGGGTGGCCAGGGGGTGTGCACACATGATGTGCGATGGGTGCTGGTACTTGGCCCTTATATTGGCCCCCTATCCCTTATTAAACCTTGAGAACTCACACCCCATTAAAGAGCATTTGAGATTTTATAGGTTTGCTGCCAGTACCCATTAAAGTTTTTGAAATGGGGACACTTTTTTCAAACGGTCACAAAATCTTCTCCACTTTGAGTTTTTGGCTGAATTTTTTCGTGCATGCCAACAAACATAAATGGATCACCTCTACCAAATTTGGGGACAAAACTCTTTCTAAAAAATTTTTAAAAAATCCCAAACCTTAAAAAGTTTCAAAAATTGTGAAAAATAGAAAACGGGTCATCTTGCCATGAAACTTCACATGAAGGCTTAGGGGACCATTGTATGAATTTACAAGCCATAAAAATGGCATTGGCATGGCAAAAATATGAAGATGTGCTTGAACCCACCTACCACCTGTTCGATCCCCGACTTTGGCATCTTGCCTCTCTGGTCGACTAAGCATCCGCACACTCGTTTCGTGGGTTGACTTAGGCATACAGAGTTCATCCCCAATGTAAGCATACAGAGTTCAATCCCAGTCTAAGATCAGATCGGACTGAGGGTTGGGGTAACAGGACCAGCAGTAGGATCGACAGCTCGTAGAGGGGACCAAGCTGATCCCCGGCTTATGTATTTTGCCTCTCCGATCGGCTGGGCATTCGCACGCTCGTTTCGTGGGTTGGCTTAGGCATACGGAGTTCATTCCCAATCTAACATCAGATCAGACCGAGGGTTTCGATAGTAGGACTAGTAGCAGGATCGGTAGCATGCAAGGGGGACTGGGTCGATCCCCGGCTTGCGCATTCTGCCTCTTCGGTCGGCTGAGCGCTCGCATGCTCATTCCGTGGCTTGGCTTAGGCATACGGAGTTCATTCCATGTCTAAGCCCCAGTTGGACCAAGGGTTGTGGTAGCAGGATCAACAGCAGGATCTACAGCACACAGAGGGGGATCGGGCTGATCCCAGGCTTGGGCATTATGTCTTTTCAGTCGACCTCTCCGATCGGCTGAGCGTCCACACGCTCGTGTCATGGGTTGACTTAGGCCTACGGAGTTCATCCCCAGTCTAAGCATACGTAGTTCATTCCCAGTCTAAGATCGAACCGGACCGAGGGCTGCGGCAATAGGATCGACAGCATGCAGGGGGATCGAGCCGATCCCCGGCTTGTGCATTCTACCTCTCTGACCCGCTGAACGCCCGTACGCCCGTTTCATGGGTTGGCTTAGGCATAGGGGGTTCATTCCATGTCTAAGCCCCAACCGGACCGAGGGTTATGGCAACGGGTCAGACAGCAAGCAGAGGGGGACTGGGCTGATCCCTGACTTGCGCATTATGCCTCTCCGGTTGGCTCAGCACCTGAACGCTCGTTTCATGGGTTGACTTAGGCATACAGAGTTCATTCCTAGTCTAAGATTGGATCAGACCAAGGGTTGCGACAATAGGATCGACAGCACGCAGGGGGGGACCTGGCCGGTCCCCGGCTTATGCATTCTACCTCTTCGATGGGCTGAGCGCCCACACGCTCGTTTCATGGGTTGGCTTAGGCATATGGAGTTCATTCCATGTCTAAGCATATGGAGTTCATTCCTAGTCTAAGATCGGATCAGACCGAGGGTTGGGGCAGCTAGATCAATAGCATGTAGGGGGATCGAGCCGATCCACGGCTTACGCATTCTACCTCTCTGACCGGCTGAGCGCTCGCACGCTCGTTTCATGGGTTGGCTTAGGTATACGAAGTTCATTCCATGTCTAAGCCCCAGCCGGACCGAGGGTTGTGGCAGTAAGACCGACAGCGGGATCGGCAACATACAGATGGGGATCGACTTGATCCCTGGCTTGTGCATTATGTCTCTCCATCCAGCCTCTCCGGTCGGCTGAGGGCACGCATGCTCATTTCATGGGTTGACTTAGGCATACAGAGTTCATCCCCGGCTTGTGCATTCTGCTTCTCCGGCCGGCTGGGCGCCCGTATGCTTATTTCGTGGGTTCACTTAGGCATACGAAATTCATCCCCAGTCTAAGCATATAGAGTTCATTCCCAGTCTAAGATCGAACCGGACTGAGGGTTACGGTAGCAGGATCGGTAGCACGCAGGGGAGACCGAGCAGATCCCCGGATTACGCATTCTGCCTCTCCGACCGGTTGAGCTCCCTCACGTCCGTTTCATGGGTTGGCTTTGGCATAGGGATTTCATTCCATGTCTAAGCCCTAGCAGGACCGAGGGTTGTTACAGTGGGACTGACAGCATGCAAATGGGGACCGGGCCGATCCCCGACTTGCGCATTCTACCTTTTCGGCTGGCTGAGCGCCTGCACGCTCGTTTCGTGGGTTGGCTTAGGCATACGGAGTTCATTCCATGTCTAAGCATATGGAGTTCATTCCATTTCTAAGCATACGAAGTTCATTCCCAGTCTAAGATTTTGAGCCACAGTGCACATGTTGGGCTCAGGCATGTGCTGGTGCCGCCTTTTTTTCGCCTGGGGCACCATCACCGGAGCATTGTCGGGGAGCCTAACCGGTGGCATTAAGGGTTTCGGCGATTGGGGGGGCCGAGGGGGTGTGCGCACATGATGTGCGATGGGTGCTGGTACTTGGCCCTCATATTGGCCCCCTATCCCTCATCAAACCTCGAGAACTCACACCCCCTTAAAGAGCATTTGAGATTTTATACGTTTGCTGCCAATAGCCATTAAAGTGTCTAAAATGGGGACACTTTTTTCAAACAGTCACAAAATCTTCTCCACTTTGAGTTTTTACCTGAATTTTTTTGTGCATGCCAACAAAAATACAAGGATCACCTCTACCAAATTTGGGGACAAAACTCTTTCTAAAAAAATTTTAAAAAATCCTGAACCACAAAAAGTTTCAAAAATCGTGAAAAGTAGAAAATGGGTCGTCTTGCCATGAAACTTCACATGAAGGTGTAGGGGACCATTGAATGAATTTACAAGCCACAAAAATGGCTTTGGCAGGGTAAAAATATGAAGATGTGCTTGAACCAACCTACCACCTGTTCGATCCCCGGCTTGCGCATCCTGCCTCTCTGGTCGGCTGAGTGCCTGCATGCTCGTTTCATGGGTTGACTTAGGCATACGGAGTTCATCCCCAGTCTAAGCATACAGAGTTCATTCCCAGTCTAAGATCAGAATTGACCGAGGGTTGCGGCAGCAGGAACGGCAGCACGCAGGAGGGATCGGGCCGATTCTCAGCTTATGCATTCTACCTCTCCTGTCGGTTGAGCGCCCGCACGCCCATTTCATGGGTTGGCTTAGGTAGAGGGAGTTCATTCCATGTCTAAGCCCCAGTCGGACTGAGGGTTGTGGCAGCGGGACCGACAGCTCGTAGAGGGGGACGGAGCCGATCCCTGGCTTGCACATTATGCCTCTTCGACTGGCTCAATGCCCGCACGCTCATTTCGTGGGTTGACTTAGGCATGCGGAGTTCATTCCCAGTCTAAGATCAGACCAGATTGAGGGTTGTGATAGCAAGATCGATAGCACGCAGGAGGGGTCTGGGCCGATCCTCGATTTACGCATTCTGCCTCTCCGACCGGCAGAGTGCACGCACGCTCATTTCATGGGTTGGCTTAGGGCATACGGAGTTCATTCCATGTCTAAGCATATGGGGTTCATTCCCAGTCTAAGATCAGATCGGACCGAGGGTTGTGACAGCAGGACCAACAGCAGGATCGACAGCACGCATGGGGGACCGTCGATCCCTGGCTTGTGCATTCTACCTCTCCGGTCGGCTGAGCGCCCGTACGCTCATTTCATGGGTTGGCTTAGGCATACGGATTTCATTCCTTGTGTAACCCCCAGCCAAACCGAGGGTTGTAGTAGCAGGATCGGCAACGAGATTGACAGCATGCAGAGGGGGACCGGGCTGATCCCCAGCTTACGCATTATGCCTCTCCGGCCAGCTGAGCGCTCGTACACTCATTTCATGGGTTAACTTAGGCATACGAAGTTCATCCCTAGTCTAAGCATATGGAGTTCATTCCCAGTCTAAGATCGGACTGGACCGAGGGTTGTGACAGTAAGATCGACAGCACGCAGTGTCGATCGGGCTGATCCCAGGCTTACGAATTTTACCTCTCCGATCGGTTGAGCGCCCGCACACCCGTTTCATGGGTTGGCTTAGGCATAGGGAGTTCATTCCATGTCTAAGCCCCAGCCAGACCAAGGATTGTGGTAGCGGGACCAACAGCACACAGAGAGGGATCGAGCTGATCCCCGGCTTGCGTATTATGCCTCTTCGACTGACCCAGCGGCCGTACGCTCGTTTCATGGGTTGACTTATGCATACGAAGTTCATTCCCAGTCTAAGATCGGATCAGACTGAGGGTTGCGGTAGCAGGATCGACAGCACACAGGGCGGAACCGGGTCGATCCCCGACTTGCGCATTCTGCCTCTCCGGTCGATTGAGCGCCCGCACGCTTATTTCGTGGGTTGGCTTAGGCATACGAGTTCATTCCATGTCTAAGCATTACGGTGTTTATTCCCGATCATGATTTTGAGCCACGGAGCATATGCCTGGGCTCGAGCACTGTACTGGTGCATCATTTTTTTCACTTGGGGCACCAACACCGCGAGCGTCGTCGGAGAGCTCTAACCGACGGATAGGGGTTCGATGATTGGGGGGCCGGGGGGTGTGCGGCACATGATGTGTGGATGGGTGCTCGGTACTTGGCCCTTGTAGTGGGGCCCCCCATATCCCTAATCAAACCTCGAGAACCACACCGCCTTAAATAGCATTGAGATTTTATAACGTTTGCTGCCAATAGCCATTAGAAGCTGTTCTGAAATGGGGACATTTTTTTTCAAACAGTCATAAATCTTCTCCACTTTTGAGTTTTTACCTGAATTTTTTTATGCATGCAAAAAAAAAAAATACAATGATCACCTCTACCAAATTTGGGGACAAAACGCTTTCAAAAAAAATTTTAAAAAATCTCGAACCACTAAAAGTTTCAAAAATCATGAAAAATAGAAAACCGGTCGTCTTGCCACGAACTTCACATGAAGGCTTAGGGGACCATTGTATGAATTTACAAGTCATAAAATGGCATTGGCATGGCAGAAATATGAAGATGTGCTTGACCCACCTACCACCCGTTCGATCCCCGACTTACGCGTCTTCCCTCTCTGGTCGGCTGAGCGCCCGCACGCTCATTTCATGGGTTGACTTAGGCATACGGAGTTCATCCCCAGAGTAAGCATATGGAGTTCATTTCTAGTCTAAGATCGGATCGGACTAAGGGTTGCGGTAGCAGGATCGGCAGCACGCAAGAGGGATCGGGCCAATCCTCGGCTTACGCATTCTACCTCTCCGGCTGACTAAACGTCCGCACGTCCGTTTCATGGGTTGGCTTAGGCATAGGGAGTTCATTGCATGTCTAAGCCCTACCCGAACTGAGGGTTGTGGCAGCGGGACTGGCAGCATGCAAAGGGGGACTAGGCCAATCCCTGGCTTACGCATTATGCCTCTCCGGTAGGCTAAGTGCCCGACCGCTCGTTTCGTGGGTTGACTTAGGCATGCGGAGTTCATTCCCAGTCTAAAATCAGATCGGACTGAGGGTTGCGATAGCAGGATCGACAGCATGCAAGGGGGATCCGGGCCGATCCCCGGCTTGTGCATTCTGCCTCTCCAACCGGTAGAGCCTACGTAAGCTCATTTCGTGGGTTGGCTTAGGCATACGTAGTTCATTCCATGTCTAAGCATATGGGGTTCATTCCCAGTCTAAGATCAGATCGGACCGAGGGTTGCGACAGCAAGACCAGCAGCAGGATCGACAGCACGCATAGGGGGACCATGCCGATCCCCGACTTGTGCTTTCTACCTCTCCAGTCGGCTGACCGCCCACACATTCACTTCATGGGTTGGCTTAGGCATACGGAGTTCATTCCATGTCTAAGCCCCAGTCCGACCGAAGGTTGTGGCAGCGGGACCGACAGCACACAGAGGGGGACTGAGCTGATCCCCGACTTGCGCATTATGCCTCTTCGGCCGACTCAGCGCCCGCACGCTCATTTCGTGGGTTGACTTATGCATAACGAGTTCATTCCCAATCTAAGATCAGACCGAACCAAGGGTTGCAACAGCAAGATTGACAGCACGCAGGGGGGACCGAGTCAATCTCCGGCTTGTGCATCCGCCTCTCTGACCGGCTGAACGCCCAGACGCTCATTTCATAGGTTGGCTTAGGCATACGGAGTTCCTTCCATGTCTAAGCATATAGAGTTCATTCCCAGTCTAAGATTTTGAGCCACGGTGCACATGCTGGGCTCGGGCATGTGCTGGTGCCGCATTTTTTTCGATCGGGACACCATCATCGGAGCATCGTCGGAGAGCCCAACCAGCTGCATTGGGGGTTCCGACGATTGGGGAGGCCGGGGGGGTGTGCGCACATGATATGCGATGGGTGCTGGTACTTGGCCCTTATATTGGCCCCCTATCCCTCACACCCCGTTAAAGGGCATTTGAGATTTTATAGGTTTGCTGCAAGTAGCCATTAAAGTGTCTGAAATGGGGCCACTTTTTTCAAACGATCACAAAATCTTCTCCACTTCAAGTTTTTAGCTGAATTATTTTGTGAATGCCAAAAAAAATACAAGGATCACCTCTACCAAATTTGGGGATAAAACTCTTTCTAAAAAAATTTTAAAAAATCCCGAACCGCTAAAAGTTTCAAAAATCGTGAAAAATAGAAAATCGATCATCTTGCCACGAAATTCACATGAAGGCTTAAGGGACCATTGTATGAATTTACAAGCCATAAAAATGGCATTGGCATGGCAGAAATATAAAGATGTGCTTGAACCCACCTACCACCCGTTCGATCCCCGACTTGTGCATCCTGCCTCTCTGGTCGGCTGAGCGCCTGCATGCTCATTTCGTGGGTAGACTTAGGCATACAGAGTTCATCCCCAGTCTAAGATCAGACTGGATCGGGGGTTACAGTAGCAGGATCGACAGCACGCAGGGGAGACCGGGTCGATCCCTGACTCGTACATTCTGCCTCTCCGATCGACTGAGCGTCCGTACGCTCGTTTCATGGGTTGGCTTAGGCATACAAAGTTCATTCCGTGTTAAGCATATGGAGTTCATTCCCAGTCTAAGATCAAACGGACCGAGGGTTGCGGCAGTAGGGCCAGCAGCTGGATCGGCAGCACGTAGGGGGGCATCGGGTCGATCCTCGGCTTACGCATTCTACCTCTCTGGCCGGCTGAGCTCCCGCACGCTCGTTTTGTGGGTTGGCTTAGGGATACGGAGTTCATTCCATGTCTAAGCCCCAGCTGGACTGAGGGTTGTAGCAGCAGGATCGACAGCACGCAGAGAGGGACCGGGCTAATCCCCGGCTTATGCGTTATGCCTTTTCGGTCGGCTGAGCGTCCGCATTCTCGTTTCGTGGGTTGACTTAGGCATATAGAGTTCATTCCTAGTCTAAGATCAGATCGAATCAAGGGTGACTGTAGCAGGATTGGTAGCACGTAGGAGGGACCGGGCCAATCCTCGACTTGTGCATTCTGCCTCCCTGGTCGATCGAGTGCCCGCACGCCCGTTTCCTGGGTTGGCATAGGCATAGGGAGTTCATTCCATGTCTAAGCCCCAACCGTACCTAGGGTTGTGGCAGTGGGATCGACAGCACATCGAGAGGGACCGAGTCGATCCCCGGCTTGCACATTATGCCTCTTCGACCGGCTCAACACCCGCACGCTCATTTCGTGGGTTACCTTAGGCATACGGAGTTCATTCCTAGTCTAAGATCAGATCGGATCGAGGGTTATGGCAGCAGGATCGACAGCACACAGGGGGGACCAAGCCGATCCCCGACTTACCCATTCTACCTCTCCGGCCGGCTGAGCGCTTGCATGCTCGTTTCATGGGTTGGCTTAGGCATACGGAGTTCATTCCATGTCTAAGCATACGGAGTTCATTCCCAGTCTAAGATCAGACCGGACCGAGGGTTGTGGCAGCAGGATCGACAGCACATAGGGGGATCGGGTCGATCCCCAGCTTGCGCATTCTGCCTCTCCAGTCGACTGAGCGCCCGCACGTTTATTTCGTGGGTTGGCTTAGGCATACGGAGTTCATTCCATGTCTAAGCCCCAACCGACCTAGGGTTGTGGCAGTGGGATCGACAGCACATCGAGAGGGACCGAGTCGATCCCCGGCTTGCACATTATGCCTCTTCGACCGGCTCAACACCCGCACGCTCATTTCGTGGGTTGACTTAGGCATACGGAGTTCATTCCTAGTCTAAGATCGGATTGGACCGAGGGTTGCGGCAGCAGGATCGACAGCACACAGGGGGGACCGAGCCAATCCCCGACTTGCACATTCTGCCTCTCCGATCGGCTGAGCGCTTGCATGCTCGTTTCATGGGTTGGCTTAGGCATACGGAGTTCATTGCATGTCTAAGCATACGGAGTTCATTCCCAGTCTAAGATCAGATCGGACCGAGGGTTACGGTAGCAGGATCGGTAGCACGTAGGGGGGATCGAGCCGATCCCCAGCTTGCGCATTCTACCTCTCCGGCCGACTGAGCGCCTGCACGCTTATTTCGTGGGTTGGCTTAGGCATACAGAGTTCATTCCATGTCTAAGCCCCAACCGGACCGAGGGTTGTGGTAGCAGGACCGACAGCGGGATCGACAGCATGCAGAGGGGGATCGGGTTGATCCCCAGCTTGTATATTATACCTCTCCAACCGGCCTCTCCGATCGGTTGAGCGCCCACACGCTCGTTTCGTGGGTTGACTTAGGCATACGGAGTTCATCCCCAGTCTAAGCATACGGAGTTCATTCCCAGTCTAAGATCAGACTGGATCGAGGGTTACGGCAGCAGGATCGGTAGCACGCAGAGGGGATCGGGTCAATCCCCGGCTTGCGCATTCTACCTCTGCGGCGGGCTAAGTGCCGGCATGCCCGTTTCATGGGTTGGCTTAGGCATAGGGAGTTCATTCCATGTCTAGGCCCCAGCCGGACCGAGGGTTGTGGCAGTGGGACCGACAGCAATCAGAGGTGAAGCGGGCCGATCCCCGGCTTGCGCATTATGCCTCTTCGGCTGGCTCAGCGCCCGTACGCTCGTTTCATGGGTTGACTTATTCATATGGAGTTCATTCCTAGTCTAAGATCGGACCAGACCGAGGGTTGCAACAGCAGGATCGATAGCACACAGGGGGGATATCGAGCCGATCCCCGACTTGCACATTCTACCTCTCCGGTCGGTTGAGCGTCCACACGCTCTTTTCGTGGGTTGGCTTAGGCATACGGAGTTCATTCCTTGTCTAAGCATATGGAGTTCATTCCCAGTCTAAGATGTTGAAACACGGTGCACATGCTAGGCTCGAGCATGTGCTGGTGCCACATTTTTTTCACCCCGGGCACCATCATCGTAGCATCGTCGGAGAGCCTAACCGACGGTATTAGAGGTTCCGGCGATTGGGGGGGCCGGGGGGTGTGCGCACATGATGTGCAATGGGTGCTGGTACTTGGCCCTTATATTGGCCCCCTATCCCTCATCAAACCTTGAGAACTCATGCCCCTTAAAGTGCATTTGAGATTTAATAGGTTTGCTGCCAGTAGCCATTAAAGTGTATGAAATGGGGACACTTTTTTCAAACGGTCACAAAATCTTCTCCACTTCGAGTTTTTAGGTGAATTTTTTTGTGCATGCCAACAGAATACAAGGATCACCTCTACCAAATTTGGGGACAAAACTCTTTCTAAAAAAATTTAAAAGAATCCCGAATCACAAAAAGTTTCAAAAATCATGAAAAATAGAAAACGGGTCGTCTTGCCACGAAACTTCACATGAAGGCTTAGGGGACCATTGTATGAATTTACAAGCCATAAAACTGGCATTGGCATGGCAGAAAGATGAAGATATGCTTGAACCCACCTACCACCCGTTCGATCCCCGACTTGCGCATCCTGCCTCTCTGGTCGGTTGAGCGCCCGCACGTTCATTTCGTGGGTTGACTTAGGCATACAGAGTTCATCCCCAGTCTAAGCATACGAAGTTCATTCCCAGTCTAAGATTGAACCGGACCGAGGGTTGCGGCAGTAGGATCGACATCACGCAGGGGGACCGGGTTGATCCTCGGCTTACACATTCTACCTATCCGGTTGATTGAGCGCCCGCACGCTTGTTTCATGGGTTTGCTTAGGCATAGGGAGTTCATTCCATGTCTAAGCCCCAACTGGACCGAGGGTTGTGATAGCAGGATCGATAGCACACAAAAGGGGACTGGGCCGATCCCGGGCTTGCGCATTATGCCTCTTCGACCGGCTCAGCGCCCCCACGCTTGTTTTGTGGGTTGACTTAAGGTACAGTGTTCATTCCTAGTCTAAGATCAGACCAGATCGAGGGTTGCGGCAACAAGATCTACAGTACACAGGGGGGCCTAAGTCGATCCCCGGCTTATGCATTCTGCCTCTCTGGCTGGCTGAGCGCCTGCACGCTCGTTTCGTGGTTTGGCTTAGGCATACGATGTTCATTCCATGTCTAAGCATATAGAGTTCATTCCCAGTCTAAGATTGGACCGAACCGAGGGTTGCAGCAACAGGATCGACAGCACGTAGGGGGGACCGTATCGATCCCCAGCTTGCGCATTCTGCCTCTTAGATCGATTGAGCACCCGCACGCTCGTTTCATGGGTTGGCTTAGGCATACGGAGTTCATTCCATGTCTAAGTCCCAGTCGGACTGAGGGTTGTGGTAGCAGGATCGGTAGTGGGATCGACAGACTGGGTTGATCCTTGACTTATGCATTATGCCTCTCCGACCGGCTAAGCGCCCCTATGCTCGTTTCATGGGTTGACTCAGGCATATGGAGTTCATCCACAGTCTAACCATACGGAGTTCATCCCTAGTCTAAGATTGGACCAGACTGAGGGTTGCAGTAGCAGGATCGGCAGCACTTAAAGGGGACCGGGCTGATCCCCGGCTTGCACATTCTGCCTCTCCGATCGGCTGAGCGCCTGCACGTTTGTTTCATGGGTTAGCTTAGGCATACAGAGTTCATTCCATGTCTAAGCCTACGGAGTTCATTCCCAGTCTAAGATTTTGAGCCATGATGCACATGCTGGGCTCGGGCATGTGCCGGTGCCGCTTTTTTTTTGCTCGGGGCACCATTATCGGAGCATCATCAGAGAGCCTAACCGACGACATTGGGGGTTCCAGCGATTGGGGTGTCGGGGGGGTGTGCGCACATGATGTGCGATGGCTGCTGGTACTTGGCCATTATTTTAGTCCCCTATCCCTCATCAAACCTTGAGAACTCACACCCCCTTAAAGAGCATTTAAGATTTTATAGGTTTGCTGCCAGTAGCCATTAAAGTGTCTGAAATGGGGACACTTTTTTCAAATGGTCGCAAAATCTTCTCCACTTTGATTTTTTAGCTGAATTTTTTTGTGCATGCCAACAAAACTACAAGGATCACCTCTACAAAATTTAGGGACAAAACTCTTTCTAAAAAAATTTTAAAAAATCATGAACTGTAAAAAGTTTCAAAAATCATGAAAAATAGAAAACGGGTCATCTTGCCACGAAACTTCACATGAAGGTGTAGGGGCCATTGTATGAATTTATAAGCCATAAAAATGGCATTGGCATGGTAGAAATATGAAGAAGTGCTTGAACCCACCTACCACCTGTTCGATCCCCGGCTTGCGTATCTTGCCTCCCTGGTCGGCTGAGCGTCCGCACGCTCATTTTGTGGGTTGACTTAGGTATACGAAGTTCATCCCCAATCTAAGCATACAGAGTTCATTCCCAGTCTAAGATCGGACCGGACTGAGGGTTGTGGCAATAGGATCGGTAGCACGTAGGGAAGACTGGGCCAATCCCTGGCTTGCGCATTTTGCCTCTTTGGTCGGCTGAGCGCCCGCACGCTTGTTTCATGGGTTGGCTTAGGCGTAGGGAGTTCACTCCATGTCTAAGCCCCAGTTGGATCGAGGGTTGTGGCAGTGGGACCGACAGCACGTAGAGGGGGATCAAGCCGATCCCTGACGTGCGCATTATGCCTCTCCGGTCGGCTCAATGCCCACACTCTCGTTTCATGGGTTGACTTAGGCATATGGAGTTCATTCCCAATCTAAGATCGGATCGGACCGAGGGTTGCAACAGCAGGATCGACAGCACGCGAGGGGCGATCGTTCTAGTCTGGAGCATCATTAGAGAGCCTAGCTGGTGGTATTGGGGGTTCCGATGATTGGGGGGGCCGGGGGGGTGTGCACATGATGTGTGATTAGTGCTGTTACTTGGCCCTTATATTGTCCCCCTATCCCTCATCAAACCTTGAGAACTCACACCCCCTTAAAGAGCATTTGAGATTTTATAGGTTTGCCGCCAGTAGCCATTAAAGTGTCTGAAATGGGGACACTTTTTTCAAATGGTCGCAAAATCTTCTCCACTTTGAGTTTTTAGCTAAATTTTTTTGTGCATGCCAACAAAAATACAAGGATCACCTCTACCAAATTTGGGGACAAAACTCATTCTAAAAAAAGTTTAAAAAATCACGAACTGTAAAAAGTTTTGAAAATCATGAAAAATAGAAAACAGGTCGTCTTGCCACGAAACTTCACATGAAGGCGTAGGGGCCATTGTATGAATTTACAAACCATAAAAATGGCATTGGCATGGCAGAAATATGAAAGCTTGAACCCACCTACCACCCGTTCGATCCCCGATATGCATATCCTGCCTCTCTGGTCGACTAAGCATCCGCACGCTCGTTTTGTGGGTTGACTTAGGCATACAAAATTCATCCCCAATCTAAGCATACAGAGTTCATTCCCAGTCTAATATCGGAACGGATCGAGGGTTGTGGCAGTAGGATCGGTAGCATGTAGGGAAGACTGGGCCAATCCCCGGCTTGCGCATTTTGCCTCTCCAATCGGCTGAGCGCCTGCATGCCCGTTTAATGGGTTGGCTTAGGCATAGGGAGTTCATTCCATGTCTAAGCCCCAGCCGAACCGAGGGTTGTGGCAGCGGGACCGACAGCATGCAGAGGGGGATCGAGCCAATTCTTGGCTTACGCATTATGCCTTTCCGGTCGGCTCAACGCCCACACACTCGTTTCGTGGGTTGACTTACGCATACAGAGTTCATTCTCAGTCTAAGATTGGATCAGACCGAGGGTTGCGGCAGCAAGATCGACAGCACGTGGGGGGCGACTGGGCTGGTCCGGAGCATCGTCAAAGAGCCTAGCCGACGGTATTGGGGGTTCCGACGATTGGGGGGGCCAGGGGGTGTGCGCACATGATGTGCGATGGGTGCTGGTACTTGGCCCTTATATTGGCCCCCTATCGCTCATCAAACCTTGAGAACTCACACTCTCTTAAAGAGCATTTGAGATTTTATAGGTTTGCTGCTAGTAGCCATTAAAGTGTTTAAAATGGAGACACTTTTTTCAAATGGTCACAAAATCTTCTCCACTTCGACTTTTATGCTGAATTTTTTTGTGCATGCCAAAAAAAATACAAGGATCATCTCTACCAAATTTGGGGACAAAACTCTTTCTAAAAATTTTTACAAAATCCCGAACGGCAAAAAGTTTCGAAAATCATGAAAAATAGAAAACGGGTCATCTTGACACGAAACTTCACATGAAGGCGTAGGAGACAATTGTATGAATTTACAAGGCATAAAAATGGTGTTGAGATGGCAGAAATATAAAGATGTGCTTGTACCCACCTACCACATGTTCAATCCCCGGCTTACGCATCCTGCCTCTCTGGTCGGCTGAGCGTCCGCACGCTCGTTTCGTGGGTTGACTTAGGCATATAGAGTTCATCCCTAATCTAAGCATACGGAGTTCATTCCTAGTCTAAGATCAGACCGGACTGAGAGTTGTGGCAGTAGGATCGGTAGCATGTAGGGGAGACCAGGCCAATCCTTGGCTTACGCATTCTGCCTCTCCGATCGGCTGAACGCCCGCACGCCCGTTTTGTGGGTTAGGCATAGAGAGTTCATTCCATGTCTAAGCCCCAGCCGGACCGAGGGTTGTGGTAGCGAGACCGACAGCACGCAGAGGGGGATCTAGTCGATCCCTGGCTTGCGCATTATGCCTCTTCGGTCGGCTCAACGCCCACGCACTCGTTTCATGGGTTGACTTAGGCATACGGAGTTCATTCCCAGTCTAAGATCGGATTGGACCGAGGGTTGCGGCAGCAGGATCGACAGCACGCAAGGGCGACCGGGCCGATCCCCGGCTTACACATTCTACCTCTCCAGCAGGTTGAGCGCCCACACGCTCGTTTCATGGGTTAGCTTAGGCATACAGAGTTCATTCCATGTTTAAGCATATGGAGTTCATTCCCAATCTAAGATCGGACTGGATTGAAGGTTGCATCGGCAGCATGCAGGGGGGATCGGGTCGATCCCCGGCTTGCGCATTCTACCTCTCCGGCTGGCTGAGCACCCGCACGCTCATTTCGTTGGTTGGCTTAGGCATACGAAGTTCAATCCATGTCTAAGTCCTAGCCGAACCGAGGGTTGTGGTAGCAGGATCGGTAGCGGGATCGACAGCACACAGAAGGGGGCCAGAATAATCCCCAGGTTACGCATTATGCCTTTCCGGCCGGCTGAGTGCCCGCACACTCATTTCATGGGTTGACTTAGGCATACGGAGTTCATCCCCAGTCAAAGCATATGGAGTTTATTCCAGTGTAAGATCAGATCAGACCGAGGGTTGCGACAGCAGGATCAGCAGCAAGCAGGGGCAACCGGGCTGATCCTCGGCTTACGTATTCTGCCTCTCTGATCGGCTGAGCACCCATACGCTCGTTTCGTGGGTTGGCTTAGGCATACAGAGTTCATTCCATGTCTAAGCATACGAAGTTCATTCCTAGTCTAAGATCAGATCGGATCGAGGGTGATGGCAGCAAGACCAACAATAGGATCGGTAGCACGTTGGGGGGGATCGGGCTGATCCCTGACTTGCGCATTCTTCCTCTCCGATTGGCCTCTCTGACTGGCTAAGCATCCGTACACTCATTTCGTGGGTTGACTTAGGCATATAGAGTTCATCCCCAGTCTAAGCATATGGAGTTCATTCCTAGTCCAAGATTGAATCGGATCGAGGGTTGTGGTAGTAGGATTGGCAGCACGCAAGGGGGACCGGGTCATTCCCCGGCTTGCGCATTCTACCTCTCCGACTGGCTGAGCTCCCGCACGCCCGTTTCATGGATTGGCTTAGGCATAGGGAGTTCATTCCATGTCGAAGCCCCAGTCAGACCGAGGGTTGTGGCAGCGAGACCGGCAGCACGCAAAAGGGGATCGAGCCGATCCCCAGCTTACACATTCTACCTCTTCGACTGGCTGAGTGCCCGCACATTCGTTTTGTGGGTTGGCTTAGGCATACGGAGTTCATTCCTTATCTAAGCATACGGAGTTCATTCCTTGTCTAAGAGTTTGAGCCAAGGTGCACATGCTGGGCTTAGGCATGTGCTGGTGCCGTATTTTTTCTACCCAAGGCACCATCGTCGGAGCATCACCGGAGCATCACCTGTGAGCCTTACCGACGGCATTAGGGGTTCCGGTGATTGAGGGGCAGGGGGGTGTGCGCACATGATGTGTGATGGGTGCTGGTACTTGGCCCTTATATTGGCCCCCTATCCCTCATCAAACCTTGAGAACTCACACCCCCTTAAAGTGCATTTGAGATTTTATAGGTTTGCTGCTAGTAGCCATTAAAGTATCTGAAATGGGGACACTTTTTTCAAACGGTCACAAAATCTTCTCCACTTCGAGTTTTTAGCTGAATATTTTTGTGCATGCCAACAAAAATACAAGGATCACCTCTACCAAATTTGGGACAAAACTCTTTCTAAAAAAATTTTAAAAAATCCTGAACCGTAAAAAGTTTTGAAAATCATGAAAAAAAGAAAACGGGTCGTCTTGCCACGAAACTTCACATGAAGGCATAGGGGACCATTGTGTGAATTTACAAGCCATAAAAATGGCATTGGCACTACAAAAATAGGAAGATGTGCTTGAACCCACCTACCACCCGTTCAATCTTTGGCTTGCGCATCCTGTCTCTCTGGTCGGTTGAGCGTCCGCACGCTCGTTTTGTGGGTTGTCTTAGGCATACGGAGTTCATCCCCAGTCTAAGCATACGAAGTTCATTCCCAGTCTAAGATTGGACCGGACCGACGGTTGCGATAACAGGATCGACAGCATGCAGGGGGGACCGGGCTAATCCCTAGCTTACGCATTCTGCCTCTCCGGCCGGCTGATTGCCGCACGCTCGTTTCGTGGGTTAACTTGGGCGTACAGAGTTCATCCCTAGTCTAAGCATATGGAGTTCATTCCCAGTCTAAGATTGGACTGGACCGAGGGTTGCGATAGCAGGATCAGCAGCACGTAGGGGGGACCGGGCTGATCCTCGGCTTGGGCGTTCTGCCTCTCCGACCGACTGAGTGCCCGCACGCCAGTTTCGTGGGTTAGCTTAGGCATAGGGAGTTCATTCCATGTCTAAGCCCCAGCCGAATCGAGGGTTGTGGCAGCGGGATCGACAGCACGTAGAGGGGGATCGGGCCGATCCCCGGCTTGTGCATTATGCCTTTTCGATCGGCTCAGTGCCCGCACGCTCATTTCGTAGATTGACTTAGGCATACGGAGTTCATTCCCAGTCTAAGATCGGACCGGGCGGAGGGTTGCAACAGCAGGATTGACAGCACGCAGGAGGGGATCGGGCAGATGCTCGGCTTGCACTTTTTGCTTCTTCGACTGGCTGAGCGCCCGCATGCTCGTTTCGTGGGTTGGCTTAGGTAGACGGGGTTCATTCCATGTCTAAGCATATGGAGTTCATTCACAGTCTAAGATCGGACTGGATCGAGGGTTGCGACAGCAGGACCAGTAGCAAGATCGACAGCACGCAGGGGGGACCGGGCCGATCTCCGGCTTACGCATTCTACCTCTCCGATCGACTGAGTGCTCGCACGCTCATAGGTTGGCTTAGGCATACAGAGTTCATTCCATGTTTAAGCATATGGAGTTCATTCCCAGTCTAAGATCGGATCGGATCGAAGGTTGCGACAGCAGGACCAGCAGCAAGATCGGTAGCATGTAGAGGGGACCGGGCCGATCCCCCGCTTGTGCATTCTGCCTCTCCGGTCGGTTGAGTGTCCACACGCTCTTTTCATGGGTTGGCTTAGGCATACGAAGTTCATTCCATGTCTAAGCCCCAGGTGGATCGAAGGTTGTGGCAACAAGACCGGTAATGGGATCGACAGCACGTAGAGGGTGATCGGGCTGATCCTTGGCTTGTGCATTATGTCTCTCCGATTGACCTCTTCGGTCGACTAAGCATTCGGACGCTCGTTTCATGGGTTGACTTAGGCACACGGAGTTTATTCCCAGTCTAAGATCAGATCAGAACAAGGGTTGCGGTAGCAGGATTGACAGCACACAAGAGGGATCGGGTCGGTCCTCGACTTGTGCATTCTGCCTCTCTGGCTGACTGAGCGCCCGTACACTCATTTTGTGGGTTGGCTTAGGCATACGGAGTTCATTCCCAGTCTAAGATCGGACCAGACTGAGGTTTGTGATAGCAGGATCGACAGCATGTAGGAGGGATCGGGTCGGTCCCTGGCTTCCGCATTCTGCCTCTCCAGTCGGTTGAGCACTCGCACACTCGTTTCATGGGTTGGCTTAGGCATACGGAGTTCATTTCATGTCTAAGCATATGGAGTTCATTCCCTGTCTAAGATCGGATCGGATCGAGGGTTGCGACAGTAGGACCAGCAGCATATAAAGGGGGACCGGGTCGATCCCCAACTTGCGTATTTTGCCTCTCTGGCCGGCTGAGCGCCCGCATGTTCTTTTTATGGGTTGGCTTAGGCATACGGAGTTCATTCCATGTCTAAGCGCCAGTCGGACCGAGGGTTGTGGTAGTAGGACTGGCAGCGGGATCAGCAGCACGCAGAGGGTGATCGGGCTGATCCCCAACTTGTGCATTATGTCTCTTCGGCTAACCTCTCTGATCGGTTGAGCGCCCGTATGTTCATTTCATGGGTTGACTTAGGCATATGGAGTTCATCCCTAGTCTGAGGATGCGAAGTTCATTCCCAGTCTAAGATCAGACCAGACTGAGGGTTGCGACAGCAGGATAGATAGCATGCGGGGGGGACTGGGCCGATCCCAGGCTTGTGCATTCTGCCTCTCCGGTCGACTGAGTTCTCGCACGTCCGTTTCGTGGGAAATTTGGGGACAAAACTCTTCTAAAAAATTTTAAAAAATCTCGAACCGTAAAAAGTTTTGAAAATCGTGAAAAATAGAAAACGGGTCGTCTTGCCACGAAACTTCACATGAAGGCTTAGGGGATTATTGTATGAATTTAGAAGCCATAAAAATGACATTGGCATGGCAGAAAAATGAAGATGTGCTTAAACCCACCTACCACCCGTTCGATCCCCGGCTTGCGCATCCTGCTTATCTGGTCGGCTGAGTGCCCGCACGCTCGTTTTGTGGGTTGACGTAGGCATACGGAGTTCATCCCCAGTCTAAGCATACATAGTTCATTCCCAGTCTAAGATCAAACTGGATCTGGGTTGCAACAGCAGGATCGACAGCACGCAGGGGGGATCGGGCCGATCCCCAGCTTGCGCATTCTGCCTCTCCGGTCGGCTAAGTGTCCATACGCCCGTTTCGTGGGTTGGCTTAGGCATAGGGAGTTTATTCCATGTCTAAGCCCCAGCCAGACCGAGGGTTGTTGCAGTGGGACCGACAGCACGTAGAGGGGGATCAGGCCGATCCTCGACTTGCGCATTATGCCTCTTCAACTGACTCAACGCCCGCACGCTCATTTCGTGGGTTGACTTATGCATATGGAGTTCATTCCCAGTCTAAGATCAGACCAGACCGAGGGTTGCTACAGCAGGACCAACAGCACGCAGGGGGGGACCAAGCCGATCCCCGGCTTGCACATTCTACCTCTCCGGTCGGCTGAGCGCCCGTACGCTCGTTTTGTGGGTTTGTTTAGGCATACAGAGTTCATTCCTTGTCTAAGCATACGAAGTTCATTCCCAGTCTAAGATTTTGAGCAACGGTGAACACGCTGGGCTTGGGCATGTGCTGGTGCCGCATTTTTTTTACCCGGGGCACCATCGTCAGAGCATCGCCGGAGCATCATCGGAGCATCACCGGAGCATCACCGGAGAGCCTAACTGACGGCATTGGGGGGCCGGGGGGTGTGCACACCTGATGTGCGATGGGTGCTAGTACTTGGCCCTTATATTGGCCCCCTATCCCTCATCAAACCTTGAGAACTCACACCCCCTTAAAGAGGATTTGAGATTTTATAGGTTTGCTGCCAGTAGCCATTAAAGTGTCTGAAATGGGGACACTTTTTTCAAATGGTCACAAAATCTTCTCCACTTTGAGTTTTTAGCTAAATTTTTTTGTGCATGCCAAAAAAAATACAAGGACCACCTCTACCAATTTTGGGGACAAAACTCTTTCTAAAAAAATTAAAAAAATCCCGAACCGTAAAAAGTTTCAAAATTTGTGAAAAATAAAAAACGGGTCTTCTTGCCACGAAACTTCACATGAAGGCTTAGGGGACCATTGTATGAATTTAAAAGCCATAAAAATGGCATTGGCATGGCAAAAATATGAAGATGTGCTTGAACCCACCTACCACCCATTCGATCCCCGGCTTGCGCATCCTGCCTCTCTGGTCGGCTGAGCGCTCGCACGCTCGTTTCGTGGGTTGACTTAGGCATACGGAGTTCATCCCCAGTCTAAGCATACGGAGTTCATTCCTAGTCTAAGATCGGACCAGACTGAGGGTTACGGAGTAGGATCAGCAGCACGCAGGGGGGACTGGGCCGATCCCCGACTTGCGCATTCTGCCTCTCCAGTCGGTTGAAAGCCCGTACACCGTTTCGTGGGTTGGCTTAGGCATAGGGAGTTCATTCCATGTCTAAGCCCCAGTCGAACCGAGGGTTGTGGCAGTGGGACCGGCAGTACGTAGAGGGGGACCGAGCTGATCCCCGGCTTGTGCATTATGCCTCTCCGGTCGTCTCAGCGCCGCACGCTCATTTTGTGGGTTGACTTAGGCATACGGAGTTCATTCCCAGTCTAAGATCGAATCGGATCAAGGGTTGCAGCAGCCAGATCGACAGCACGCAGGGGGGACCGGGCCGATCCCCAGCTTGCACATTCTGCCTCTCCGGTTGGCTAAGCACCCGCACGCTCGTTTTGTGGATTGGCTTAGGCATACAGAGTTCATTCCATGTCTAAGCATACAGAGTTCATTCCCAGTCTAAGATCAGACCGAACCGAGGGTTAGGGTAGCGGGACCAGCAGCATGATCGACAGCATGTAGGGGGATTGGGTCGATCCCCGGCTTGCGCATTTGTCCCTCCGACTAGCTAAGCGCCTGCATGCTCATTTCGTGGGTTGGCTTAGGCATACGAAATTCATTCCATGTCTAAGCCCCAGTCAGATTGAGGGTTGTGTTAGTAGGACTTGCAGTGGGATTGGCAGCATACAGAGGGGGATCGGGCTGATCCTCGGCTTATGCATTATGCCTCTTTGGCCGACCTCTTCGATCGGCTTGATCACCCGCATGCTCATTTCGTGAGTTGACTTAGGCATACGGAGTTCATCCCCACTCTAAGCACACAGAGTTCATTTTGAGTCTACGATCGGACTGGATCGAGGGTTGCGGCAGCAGGATCGGCAACACGCAGGGGGGACCGGGCCGATCCTCAACTTACGTATTCTGCCTCTCCGACCAGCTGAGCGCCTGCACGCCCATTTCGTGGGTTAGCTTAGGCATAGGGAGTTCATTCCATGTCTGAGCCACAGCTGGATCGAGGGTTGTGGCAGCGGGACCGGTAGCAAGTAGAGGGGGACCGGGCCGATCCCTGGCTGCGCATTATGCCTCTTCGGCCAGCTCAGTGCCCGCACGCTCATTTTGTGGGTTGACTTATGCAAATGTAGTTCATTCCCAGTCTAAGATCAGACTGGACTGAAGGTTGCGGTAGTAGGATCGACAGCATATAGGGGGACCGGGCTGATCCCCAGCTTGGACATTCTGCCTCTTCGGTCGACTAAGCGCCCATACGCTCGTTTCGCGGGTTGCTTAGGCATACAGAGTTCATTCCATGTCTAAGCATACGGAGTTCATTCCCAGTCTAAGATTTTGAGCCACGGTGCACATGCTGGGCTCGAGCATGTGCTGGTGCCACATTTTTTTTGCTCGAGGTACCATCGCCAAAGCATCACCGGAGCATCACCAGAGAGCCTAACGACAGCATTAGGGGTTCCGACGATTGGGGGGGCCAGGGGGTGTGCGCACATGATGTCCAATGGGTGCTGGTACTTGGCCCTTATATTGGCCCCTATCCCTCATAAAACCTCGAGAACTCACACCCCCTTAAAGAGCATTTGAGATTTTATAGGTTTGCTGCCAGTAGCCATTAAAGTGTCTGAAATGAGGACATTTTTTTCAAACGGTCACAAAATCTTCTCCACTTTAAATTTTTAGCTAAATTTTTTTGTGCATGCCAAAAAAAATACAAGGATCACCTCTACCAAATTTGGGGACAAAAATCTTTCTCAAAAAATTTTAAAAAATCCCAAACCGTAAAAAGTTTCAAAAATCATGAAAAATAGAAAATGGGTCGTCTTGCCACGAAACTTTACATGAAGGCTTAGGGGACCATTGTATGAATTTAAAAGCCATAAAAATGGCATTGGCATGGCAGAAATATAAAGATGTGCTTGAACCCACCTACCACCCGTTCGATCCCTGGCTTGCGCATCCTGCCTTTCTGGTCGACTGAGCGCCTGCACGCTCGCTTCGTGGGTTGACTTAGGCATACAGAATTCATCCCCAGTCTAAGCATACAGAGTTCATTCCTAGTCTAAGATCAGACCGGATCGAGGGTTGCGGTAGCAGGATCGGTAGCACGCAGGGCGGACCGGATCGATCCCTGGCTTGCGCATTCTGCCTCTCCGACCGGTTGAGCGCCCGTATGCCCGTTTCATCGGTTGGCTTAGGCATAGGGAGTTCAACCATGTCTAAGCCCCAGCCAGACCGAGGGTTGTGGCAGCGGGACTGGCAATACGCAGAGGGGGACTGGGTCGATCCCCGGCTTGCGCATTATGCCTCTATGGCTGGCTCAGCGCCCGCTGGCTTGTTCATGGGTTGACTTAGGCATACGGAGTTCATTCCCAGTCAAAGATCAGACCAGACCGAGGGTTACGGTAGTAGGATCGACAGCACGCAGGGGGGATCAGGTCGATCCCCGGCTTACGCATTCTGTCTCTCCGACTGGTTGAGCACCTGTAAGCCCGTTTCGTGGGTTGGCTTAGGCATAGGGAGTTCATTCCATGTCTAAGCCCCAATCGGATCTAGGGTTATGGCAGCGGGACCGATAGCACGTAGAGGGGGACCGAGCTGATCCTCGGCTTGCGTATTATGCCTCTCCGATCGGTTCAGTGCCCGCACACTTGTTCATGGGTTAACTTAGGCATACGGAGTTCATTCCCAGTCTAAGATCAAACCGGTCTGAGGGTTGCAACAACAGGACCAGCAGCAGGATCGGCAGCACGCAGGAGGGACTGGGCCGATCCCTGGCTTACGTATTCTGCCTCTCCGATCCACTGAGTACCCGCACGCTCGTTTTGTGGGTTGGCTCATGCATACAGAGTTCATTGCATGTCTAAGCCCCAGTCGGACCGAGGGTTATGGCAGTAGAACCGGTAGCGGGATCGGCAGCATGTAGAGGAGGACCGAGCTGATCCTTGGCTTGGGCATTACACCTCTCCGGCCAGCCACTCCGATCGGCTTAATGCCCACACGCTCATTTCATGGGTTGACTTAGGCATATGGAGTTCATCCCCAGTCTAAGCATACGAAGTTTATTTTCAGTCTAAGATCGAACCAGACCAAAGGTTGCGGTAGCAAGATCGGTAGCACGCAAGGGGGACTAGGTTGATCCCCAACTTGCGCATTCTGCCTCTCCGACCTGTTTCATGGGTTGGCTTAGGCATAGGGAGTTCATTGCTTGTCTAAACCCCAACAGGACTGAGGGTTGTGGCAACAGGATCGGCAGCACACAGAGGGGGATGGGGCTGATCCCTGGCTTGCGCGTTATGCCTTTTCGACCGGTTCAGTGCTCATACGCTCGTTTCGTGGGTTGAGTTATGCATATGAAGTTCATTCCTAGTTTAAGATTGAACCAGACTGAGGGTTGTGGCAGTAGGATCGACAGCATGCAGGGGGGACCGGGCCAATCCCTGGCTTGTGCATTTTACCTCTCCGGCCTGTTGAGCGCCCACACGCTCGTTCCGTGGGTTGGCTTAGGCATACGGAGTTCAATCCACTTCTAAGCTTACGGAGTTCATTCCCAGTCTAAGATTTTGAGCCACGATGCACATGCTGGGCTCGGGCATGTGCTGGTGCCGCATTTTTTTCACTCGGGGCACCATCGTCGGAGCATCACTAGAGCATCGCCGAAGAGCCTAACCGACGGCATTGGGGTTCCGACGATTGGGGGGCCGGGGGCTGTGCGCACATGATGTGTGATGGGTGCTGGTACTTAGCCCTTATATTGGCCCCTTATCCCTCATCAAACCTCGAGAACTCACACCCCCTTAAAGAGCATTTGAGATTTTATAGGTTTGCTGCAACTAGCCATGAAAGTGTCTGAAATGGGGACACTTTTTTCAAACTGGTCACAAAATCTTCTCCACTTCGAGTTTTTAGCTAATGTTTTTTGTGCATGCCAACAAAAATGCAGAGATCACCTCTACCAAATTTGGGGACAAAACTCTTTCTAAAAAAATTTTAAAAAATCCCGAACCACAAAAAGTTTCAAAAATCATAAAAAATAGAAAACGGGTCGTTTTGCCACGAAACTTCACATGAAGGCTTAGGGGACCATTGTATGAATTTAAAAGCCATAAAAATGGCATTGGCATGGCAAAAATATGAAGATGTGCTTGAACCCACCTACCACCCGTTCGATCCCCGGCTTACGCATCTTGCCTCTCTGGTCGGTTGATCGCCCGCACGCTTGTTTCATGGGTTGACTTAGGCATACGGAGTTCATCCCTAGTCTAAGGATACAGAGTTGATTCCAAGTCTAAGATCGGATCGAACCGAGGGTTACGGCAGCAGGATCGACAGAACGTAGGAGGATCGAGTCGATCCTCGGCTTGCGCATTCTGCCTCTCCGGCTAGCTGAGTGCCCGCACGCTCATTTTGTGGGTTGGCTTAGGCATACGGAGTTCATTCCATGTCTAAGCCCCAGTCAGACCGAGGGTTGTGGCAGTAGGACTGGCAGCGAGATCGATAGCATGTAGAAAGGGACCGAGCTGATCCCCGGCTTGTGCATTATGTCTCTCCGACTGGCCTCTTCGATCGACTGAGCACCCACACGCTCGTTTCTCAGGTTGAATTAGACATACAGAGTTCATCCGTAGTCTAAGCATACAAAGTTCATTCCCAGTCTAAGATCGGATCGGACCGAGGGTTACGATAGCAGGATCGGCAGCATACAGGGGGATCGGACCGATCCCCACCTTGCGTATTTTGCCTCTCTAGTCGGCTGAGCGCCCGCACGCCTGTTTCATGGGTTGGCTTAGGCATAGGGAGTTCATTCCATGTCTAAGCCTCAGTCAGACTGAGGGTTGTGGCAACGGGATCGACAGCACACAGAGGGGGACCAGGTCGATCCCTGGCTTGCGCATTATGCCTCTTCGGTCAACTCAGTGCCCGAACACTTGTTTCATGGTTTGACTTAGGCATACGGAGTTCATTCCCATCTAAGATCGGATTGGACTGAGGGTTACGACAGTAGGATCGACAGCACGCAGGGGTGATGGGTCGATCCCGGCTTGCGCATTCTGCCTCTCCGACCAGCTGAGCGCCCGTACGCTCGTTTCATGGGTTGGCTTAGGCATACGAAGTTCATTCCATGTCTAAGCATACGGAGTTCATTCCCAGTCTAAGATCGGACCGGACCGAGGCTTGCGGTAGTAGGACCAGCAGGAGGATCGACAGCACTGTAGGGGGGGATCAGGCTGATCCTCGGCTTGTGCATTTTGCCTCTCCGGTTGATTGAGTGCCTGCATGCTCATTTTATGGGTTGACTTAGGCATACGGAGTTTATCCCCAGTCTAAGCATACGGAGTTCATTCCCAGTCTAAGATCAAACAGGACCGAGGGTTGTGGCAGCAAGATCGATAGCACGCAGGGGGGATCGGGCCGATCCCTGGCTTACGCATTCTGCCTCTCCGGCCGGCTGAGCGCCCGTACGCCTATTTCATGGGTTGGCTTAGGCATAGGGAGTTCATTCCTAGTCTAAGCTCCAGCGGGATCGAGGGTTGTGGCAGCGAGATCGACAGCACGCAGAGGGGGACCGGGCTGATCCCCAGCTTGCGCATTCTACCTCTCCGGCCAACTGAGCGCCTGCCCGCCCATTTCATGGGTTGGCTTAGGCATAGGGAGTTCATTCCATGTCTAAGCCCCAGCCAGATCGAGGGTTGTGGTAGCGAGACTGGCAGCACGCAGAGGGGGATCGGGTCGGTCCTCGTCTTGCGCATTATGCCTCTCCGGTAGGCTCAGCGCCTGAACGCTCATTTCGTGGGTTGACTTAGGCATACGGAGTTCATTCCCAGTCTAAGATCAAACCAGATCGAGGGTTACAACAGCAGGATTGATAGCACACTGGAAGGGACCGGGCCGGTCCTCGGCTTACATATTTTGCCTCTCCGGTTGGCTGAGTGCTCACACGCTCGTTTCGTGGGTTGGCTTAGGCATACGGAGTTCATTTCGTGTCTAAGCATACAGAGCTCATTCCCAGTCTAAGATCAGATCAGACCGAGGCTTACGGTAGCAGGACCAGCAGCAGGATCGATAGCACGCAAGGGGGACTGAGCTGATCCCTGGCTTACGTATTCTGCCTCTCCGACCTTCTGACCGCCTGGACGCTCGTTTCGTGGGTTGACTTAAGCATACGGAGTTTGTCCCTAGTCTAAGCATACGGAGTTCATTCCTAGTCAAAATCATTTTATGGGTTGACTTATGCATACGGAGTTCACTCCCAGTCAAAATTAGACCGGACCGAAGGTGGTGGCAGCAGGATCGACAGCATGCAGGAGGGGACTGGGCCGATCCCTGGCTTGCGCATTCTGCCTCTCCAGTCGGTTGAGCACCCGTACGCTCTTTTCATGGGTTGGCATAGGCATACGGAGTTCATTCCATGCCTAAGCATACGGAGTTCATTCCCAGTCTAAGATTTTGAGACAAGGTACGCATGTTGGGCTTGGGCATGTGATGGTGCCGCATTTTTTTTGCTAGGGGCACCATCGTCGGGGCATCGTCGGAGAGCCTAATCGGTGGATTGGGGGTTCCGACGATTAGGGGGCAGCATGATCAACAGCATGCAGGAGGGATCGGGCCGATCCCCAGCTTGTGCATTATACCTCTCCGGCCGGCTGAGCACCCGCACGCCCTGTTTCATGGGTTGGCTTAGGCATAAGGAGTTCATTCCATGTCTAAGCCCTAGCCGGACCGAGGGTTGTGGCAGCGGGACCGATAGCACGTAGAGGGGGATCGGGTCGATCCCCAGCTTGCGCATTATGCCTCTTCGGCAGGGTCAGTGCCTGTACGCTCATTTCGTGTGTTGACTTATGCATACAGAGTTCATTCGTAGTCTAAGATCGGACTGGACCAAGGGTTACGGCATCAGGATCGACAGCATGCAGGGGGAGATCGGGCCAATCCTCGGCTTACGCATTCTGCCTCTCCGACTGACTGAGCGCCCGCACGCTCGTTTCGTGGGTTGGCTTAGGCATACGGAGTTCATTCCATGTCTAATCATATGGAGTTCATTCCCATTCTAAGATCGGATCGGACCGAGGGTTGCGGCAGCAGGACTAGCAGCAAGATCGATAGCACGTAGGGGACCGAGTCGGTCCCCGGCTTACGCATTTTGCCTCTCTGACCGGCTGAGCACCTGCACGCTCATTTCGCAGGTTGGCTTAGGCATACGGAGTTCATTCCATGTCTAAGTCCCAGTCGAACAGAGGGTTATGGCAGCAGGATCGACAGCGGGATCGACAGCACACAGAGGGGGACCAGGCTGATCCCTGGTTGGCTGAGTGCCTGCACGTTCATTTCATGGGTTGACTTAGGCATACGGTGTACATCCCCAGTCTAAGCATACGGAAGTTCATTCCCAATCTAAGATCGAATCAGATCGAGGGTTACGGCAACAGATCGACAGCACGTAAGGGGGATCGGGCCGATCTCCGGCTTGTGCATTCTGCCTCTCTGATCGGCTGAGCACACGCATGCCTATTTCGTGTGTTGGCTTAGGCATAGGGAGTTCATTCCATGTCTAAGCCCCAGCCAGACCAAGGGTTGTGGTAGCGAGACCGGCAGCACACAAAGGGGGACCGAGCTGGCCGTTGGCTTGTGCATTATGCCTATCTTGGCGGCTCAGTGCCCGTACACTCATTTCATGGGTTGACTTAGGCATACGGAGTTCATTCCCAGTCTAACATCAAATCGGACCGAGGGTTGTAGCCGCAGGATCAACAGTACGTAAGGGGATCGGACCGATCCCCAGGTTACGCATTCTGCCTCTCCTACCGACTGAGCGTCCGCATGCTCGTTTCATTGGTTGGCTTAGGCATACGGCGTTCATTCCGTGTCTAAGCATATGGAGTTCATTCCGTGTCTAAGATTGGACCAGACCAAGGGTTATGGCCCCAGGACCAGCAACAGGATCAACAGCACATAAGAGGGGATCAGGCCGGTCCCCGGCTTGAGCATTTTGCCTCTCTGGTCGGCTGAACGCCCGCACGCTCGTTTCGTGGGTTAGCTTAGGCATATGGAGTTCATTCCATGTCTAAGCCCCAGTCAGACCAAGGGTTATGGCAGTAGGACCGGCAACATGCAGAGGGGGACTGGGCTGATCCCCAGCCTGTGCATTATGCCTCGCCGATCGACCTCTGCGGTCGACTAAGTGCCTGCACGCTCGTTTCGTGGGTTGACTTAGGCATACAATGTTCATCCCCAGTCTAAGATCGGATCGGATCGAGGGTTGCGATAGCAGGATCGACAGCACACAGGAGGGATAGGGCCGATCCCCGACTTACGCATTTTGCCTCTCCGATCGGCTAAGCGCCCGTACGCCCGTTTCGTGGGTTGGCTTAGGCATAGGGAGTTCATTCCATGTCTAAGCCCCAGCCAGACCGAGGGTTGTGGCAACGGGACCGACAACATGCAGAGAGGGACCGGGCCGATCCCCAGGTTGCGCATTATGCCTCTTCAACCAGCTCAACGCCCGCACGCTCATTTCGTGGGTTGACTCATGCATACGGAGTTCATTCCCAGTCTAAGATCAGATCGCACTGAGGGTTGCGGTAGCAGGATCGACAACACATAGGGGGGACCAGGCTAATCCCCGGCTTGTGCATTTTGCCTCTGCTGCCAGCTGAGCACCCGCACACTCGTTTCATGGGTTGGCTTAGGCATACGGAGTTCATTCCATGTCTAAGCATATGGAGTTCATTCCTAGTCTAAGATTTTGAGCTGCGGTGCACATGCTTGGCTCAGGCATGTGCTGGTGCTGCATTTTTTTCCCCCGGGCCACATCATCGGAGAGCCTAACCGGCGGCATTGGGGTTCTGGTGATTGGGGGGTCGGGGGGTGTGCATACATGATGTGGATGGGTGCTGGTACTTGGCCCTTATATTAGCCCCCTATCTCTCATCAAACCTCGAGAACTCACACCCCTTTAAAGAGCATTTCAGATTTTATAGGTTTGCTGCCAGTAGCCATTAAAGTGTATGAAATGGGGACACTTTTTTCAAACGGTGACAAAATCTTCTCCACTTCGAGTTTTTAGCTGAATTTTTTTGTGCATGCCAACAAAAATGCAAGGATCATTTCTACCAAATTTGGGGGCAAAACTCCTAAAATAAGTTTTAAAAATCCCATACCGTAAAAAGTTTTAAAAATCATGAAAAATAGAAAACGGGTCGTCTTGCCACAAAACTTCACATGAAGGCTTAGGGAACCATTGTATGAATTTACAAGCCATAAAAATGGCATTGGCATGGAGAAAATATGAAGATGTGCTTGAACCCACCTACCACCCGTTCGATCCTCGACTTGCGCATCCTGTCTCTTTGGTCGACTGAGTGTCCGCACGCTCGTTCGGTGGGTTGACTTAGTCATACGGAGTTCATCCCTAGTCTAAGCATATGGAGTTCATTCCCAGTCTAAGATCGGACCAGACCAGTCTAAGCCCCAGTCGGACCGAGGGTTGTGGCAGCGAGGGTTGTGGTAGTGAGCAGAGGGGGACCGATCCTATCCCCGTCTTGCGCATTATGCCTCTCCGACCCGCTCAGCCCCCGCATGCTCGTTTCATGGGTTGACTTAGGCATACGGAGTTAATTCCTAGTCTAAGATTGGACCGGATAGAGGGTTGTAGCAACAGGATTTACAACACGCAAGGGGACCGAGCTGGTCCTCGACTTGTACATTCTGCCTCTCCGACCGGCTGAGCACCCGCACGCTCGTTTCATGGGTTGGCTTAGGCATATGGAGTTCATTCCATGTCTAAGCATATGGAGTTCATTCCCAGTCTAACATCAGACCAGACCGAGGGTTGCGACAGCAGAACCAGTAGCAGGATCAACAGCAAGCAGGGGGGACTGGGCCGATCCTCGGCTTACGCATTTTGCCTCACCGGCCAACTGACCGCCTGCACGCTCGTTTGGTGGGTTGACTTAGGCATACGGAGTTTATCCCCAGTCTAAGCATATAAAGTTCATTCCCAGTCTAACATCAGACCAGACTGAGGGTTACGACAGCAGGATCGGTAGCACGCAGGGGGGACCGGGTCGAACCTCGGCTTACGCATTCTGCTTCTCCAGTCGGCTGAGCACCCATACGACCATTTTGTGGGTTGGCTTAGGCATACGGAGTTCATTCCATGTCTGAGCCCCAGTCAGATCGAGGGTAGTGGCAGCGGGATCGGTAGCACACAGAAGGGGATCGGGCTGATCCTCGGCTTGCGCATTATGCCTCTCCGACCGGTTCAGCACCCGCACGCTCGTTTCATGGGTTGACTTATGCATACGGAGTTCATTCCCAGTCTCAGATCGGATCGGATCAAGGGTTGCAGTAGTAGGATCGACAGAACGTAGAGGGAGTGAGTCGATCCCCGGCTTGCACATTCTGCCTCTCCAATCGGCTAAGCTCCTGCACACTTGTTTTGTGGGTTGGCTTAGCCATACAGAGTTCATTCCATGTCGAAGCATACAGAGTTCATTCCCAGTCTAAGATTTTGAGCCACGGTGCACATGCTGGGCTCAGACATTTGCTGGTGTCAAATTTTTTTTGCCTGGGGCACCATCGCTGGAGCATCACCAGAGAGCCTAACTGGCGGCATTGGGGGTTCCATCGATTGGGGGGGCCGGGGGTGGTGTGCGCACATGATGTACGATGGGTGCTGGTACTTGGCCCTTATATTGGCCCCCTATCCCTCATCAAACCTCGAGAACTCACACCCCCTTAAAGAGCATTTGAGATTTTATACGTTTGCTGCCAGCAGGCATTAAAGTGTCTGAAATGGGGACACTTTTTTCAAACGGTCACAAAATCTTCTCCACTTTGAGTTTTTAGCTGAATTTTTTTGTGCATGCCAACAAAAATGCAAGGATCACCTCTACCAAATTAGCTGAGTGTTCGCACGCTCGTTTCATGGGTTGACTTAGGCATACGGAGTTCATCCCTAGTTTAAGCATACAGAGTTCATTCCCAGTCTAAGATCAGATCGGACCGTGGGTTGTGGCAGCAGGATCAGTAGCATGTAAGGGGGACCAAGCCGGTCCCTGGCTTGCGCATTCTGCCTCTCCGGCCAATTGAATGCCTGCACAGATGTTTCATGGGTTGGCTTAGTCATAAGGAGTTCATTCCATGTCTAAGTCCCAGCTGGACCGAGGGTTGTGGCAGCGAGATCGATAGCACATAAAGGGGATCGGGCCGATCCTCGACTTGCGCATTATGCCTCTCCGATCGGCTCAATGCCCAAATGCTCATTTCATGGGTTGACTTAGGCATATGGAGTTCATTCCTTGTCTAAGATCGGACCGGACCAAGGGTTGCGACAGCAAGATTGACAACACGCAGGGGGGACCAGGCTGGTTCTCGGCTTACGCATTCTACCTCTTCGGCCGACTGAGTGCCCACATGTTCGTTTCATAGGTTGGCTTAGGCATACGGAGTTCATTCCATGTCTAAGCATACGGAGTTCATTCCCAGTCTAAGATCAGATCGAATCGAGGCTTACGGTAGTAGGACTAGCAACAGGATTGGCAGCATGTAGGGGGGGACTGAGTCGATCCCCGGCTTATGTATTCTGCCTCTCCGGCCTTCTGACCACCCGCACGCTCATTTCGTGGGTTGACTTAAGCATACGGAGTTCATCCCCAGTCTAAGCATATGGTGTGCTTTCCCAGTCTAACATCAAACCGGATCGAGGGTTGTGACAGCAAGATCGACAACACGTAAGGGGGACCGGGCCGATCCCCAGCTTGTGCATTCTGCTTCTCCGACCGGCTGAGCACCCGTACACCCATTTCATGGGTTGGCATAAGCATAGGGAGTTCATTCCATGTCTAAGGCCCAGTCAGACCGAGGGTTGTGGTAGTGGGACCAGCAGCACGCAGAGGGGGACTGAGCTGGTCCCTGGCTTGCGCATTCTGCCTCTCAGACCGGCTGAACGCCCGCATGGTCATTTCATGGGTTGGCTTAGGCATACAGAGTTCATTCCTAGTCTAAGAGTTTGAGCCATGGTGCACATTCTAGGCTCGAGCATGTGCTGGTGCCACATTTTTTTCGCACAGGGCACCATCGCCGAAGCATCGTCAGAGAGCCTAATCGACGGTATTGGGGCTTCCGACGATTGGGGGGCCGGGGGGTGTGCGCACATGATGTGCGATGGGTAATGGTACTTGGCCCATATATTGGCCCCCTATCCCTCATCAAACCTCGAGAACTTACACCCCCTTAAAGAGCATTTGACATTTTATAGGCTTGCTGCCACTAGCCATTAAAGTGTCTGAAATGGGGACACTTTTTTCAAACGGTCACAAAATCTTGTCCACTTTGAGTTTTTAGCTGAATTTTTGTGCATGTCAAAAAAAATACAAGGATCACCTCTACCAAATTTGGGGACAAAACTCTTTCTAAAAAAATTTTAAAAAATCCTAAACCGTAAAAAGTTTTGAAAATCAAGAAAAATAGAAAATGGGTCATCTTGCCACGAAACTTCACATGAAGGCGTAGTGGACCATTGTATGAATTTACAAGCCATAAAAATGGCATTGGCATGGCAGAAATATGAAGATGTGC
>NW_019167949.1:14554220-14585967 GCF_002303985.1 Durio zibethinus | reverse complement strand
TTTTTTGTGCATCCAAAAAAAATACAAAGATCACCTCTACCAAATTTGGGGACAAAAATCTTTCTAAAAAATTTTTAAAAAATCCCGAACTATAAAAAGTTTCAAAAATCGTGAAAAATAGAAAATGGGTTGTCTTGCCACGAAACTTCACATGAAGTCTTAGAGGACCATTGTATGAATTTACAAGCCATAAAAATGAAGTTGGCATGGCAGAAATATGAAGATGTGCTTGAACCCACCTACCACCCGTTCGATCCCCGACTTGCGTATCCAACCTCTCTGCTCGGCTGAACGCCCGCACGCTCGTTTCGTGGGTTGACTTAGGCATACGGAGTTCATCCCTAGTCTAAGCATACAGAGTTCATTCCCAATCTAAGATCGAACCGGACCGAGGGTTGCAGCAGCAGGATCGGTAACACACAGGGGGGACCGAGCCGATCCTCGACTTGCGTATTCTGCCTTTTTGACCGGTTGAGTGCCTGCATGCCCATTTCGTGGGTTGGCTTAGGCATAGGGAGTTCATTCTATGTCTAAGCCCTAGCTGGACCGAGGGTTGTGGCAGCAGGACCGGCAGCACGCAGAGGGGGATCGGGTCGATCCCCGGTTTGTGCATTCTGCCTCTCCGTTCGGCTCAGCGCCCGCATGCTCATTTCGTGGGTTGACTTAGGCATACAGAGTTCATTCCCAGTCTAAGATCAGATCGAACTGAGGGTTGCGGTAGCAGGATTGAAGCATGGAGGGGGGGACCGGGTCGATCCCCGGCTTGCACATTCTGCCTCTCTGGTCAGCTGAGTGCCCGCACACTCGTTTCGTGGGTTAGCTTAGGCATACGGAGTTCATTCCATGTCTAAGCCCCAGCTGGACCGAGGGTTGTGGCAGCAGGACCGATAACGGGATCGACAGCAGCAGAGGTGGACCGAGCTGATCCCCGACTTGTGCATTATGCCTTTCCGACCAGCCTCTCCGGTCGGCTGAGCGCTCGCACGCTCGTCTCGTGGGTTGACTTAGGCATACGGAGTTCATCCCCAGTGTAAGCATACAGAGTTCATTCCCAATCTAAGATCAGATTGGATTGAGGGCTGCGATAGCAGGATCGGCAGCATGCTGGGGGGACCGGGCCGATCTCCGGCTTGCGCATTCTGCCTCTTCGCTCGGCTGAGCGCTCGCACACCCGTTTCATGGGTTGGCTTAGGCGTAGGGAGTTCATTCCATGTCTAAGCCTCAGTCAGACCGAGGGTTGTGGTAGCGGTACTGGCAGCATGCAAAGGGGACCGAGCCGATCCCTGGCATGCGCATTATGCCTCTTCGGTCGGCTCAGCGCCCGTATGCTTGTTTCATGGGTTGGCTTATGCATACAGAGTTCATTCCCAGTCTAAGATCTAACCAGAATGTGGGTTGTGGTGGTAGGATAGACAGCACACAGGGGGGACCGGGTCGATCCCTGATTGTGCATTTTGCCTCTCCGGTCGGTTGAGCGCCCACACGCTCATTCCGTGGGTTGGCTTAGGCATATGGGGTTTATTCCATGTCTAAGCATATGGAGTTCATTCCCAGTCTAAGATTTTGAGTCACGGTGCACATGCTGGGCTCGGGCATGTACTGGTATCGTATTTTTTTTGCCTAGGGCACCATCGTCGGAGCATCATTGGAGCGTCACCGGAGAGCCTAACCGGCGGCATTGGGGGTTCCGGCCATTGGGGGGGCCGGGGGGTGTGCGCACATGATGTGTGATGGTACTTGGCCCTTATATTGGTCCCCTATCCCTCATCAAACCTCGAGAACTTACTCCCCCTTAAAGAGCATTTGAGATTTTATAGGTTTGCTGCCAGTAGCCATTAAAGTGTCTAAAATGGGAACACTTTTTTGAAACAGTCACAAAATCTTCTCCACTTTGAGTTTTTAGCTGAATTTTTTGTGCATGCCAAAAAAAATAAAAGGATCACCTCTACCAAATTTGGGGACAAAACTCTTTCTAAAAAATTTTTAAAAAATCTCAAACCGTAAAAAGTTTTGAAAATCGTGAAAAAGAGAAAACGGGTCGTCTTGCCATGAGACATCACATGAAGGCTTAGGGGACCATTGTATGAATTTACAAGCAATAAAAATGGCATTGGCAAGGCAGAAATATGAAGATGTGCTTGAACCCACTTACCACCCGTTTGATCATCGGCTTGCGCATCCTGCCTCTCTGGTCAGCTGAGCGCCTGCACGTTTGTCTCGTGGGTTGACTTAGGCTTACAGAGTTCAACCCCAGTCTAATCATACAGAGTTCAGAAATATGAAGATGTGCTTGAACCCACTTACCACCCGTTTGATCGTCGGCTTGCGCATCCTGCCTCTCTGGTCAGCTGAGCGCTCGCACGTTTGTCTCGTGGGTTGACTTAGGCATACAGAGTTCAACCCCAGTCTAAGCATACAGAGTTCATTCCTAGTCTAAGATCAGATCAGACCGAGGGTTGCGGCAACAGGATCGACAACACGCAGGGGGGGATCGAGCCGATCCCCATCTTGCGTATTCTGCCTCTCCGATCGGTTGAGCGCCCGCACACTCGTTTCATGGGCTGGCTTAGGCATATAAGTTCATTCCATGTCTAAGCCATAGCCGGACTGAGGGTTGTGGCAGCAGGACCGACAGCGGGATCGACAGCACGCAGAGGGGGATTGGGCTGATCCCCGGCTTATGCATTATGCCTCTCCGGCCGGCCTCTCCTGCCGACTGAGCACCCGCACGGTCGTTTCATGGGTTGACTTAGGCATATGAAGTTCATCCCCAGTCTAAGCATATGGAGTTCATTCCTAGTCTAAGATCAGACTGGACCGAGGCTTGTGGCAATAGGATCGATAGCACGCAAGGGGGACCGGGCTGATCCCCGACTTACGCATTATGCCTCTCTGACCGGCTGAGTGCCTGCACACCTATTTCGTGGGTTGGCTTAGGCGTAGGGAGTTCATTCCATGTCTAAGCCCCAGCTGGACCAAAGGTTGTGGCAGTGGGACCGGCAGCACGCAGAGGGGGATCGGGCTGATCCCCGGCTTACGCATTATGCCTCTTCGACCGGCTCAGCACCCGCATGCTCGTTTCGTGGGTTGCCTTAGGCATATGGAGTTCATTCCCAGTCTAAGATCAGACCAGACCGAGGGTTGCAGTAGCAAAATCGATAGCACGTAGGGGGGACCGGGTTGATCCCCAGCTTGGGCATTCTGCCTCTTAGGTCGGCTGAGCGCCCGGACGCTCGTTTCGTGGGTTGGCTTAGGCATACGGAGTTCATTCCTTGTCTAAGCATATGGAGTTCATTCCCAGTCTAAGATTTTGAGCCACATGCACATGCTGGGCTCGGGCATGTGCTAGTGCCACATTTTTTTCGCTCGGGGCACCATCATCGGAGCATCACCGGAGAGCCTAACCGGTGGCATTGAGGGTTCCGGCGATTGGGGGGGCCGGGGGGTGTGCGCACATGATGTGCGATGGATACTGGTACTTGGCCCTTATATTGGACCCCTATCCCTTATCAAACCTCGAGAACTCACACCCCCTTAAAAAGCATTTGATCACCTCTACCAAATTTGGGGATAAAAATTTTTCTAAAAGAATTTTAAAAAATCTCGAACCGTAAAAAGTTTTGAAAATTATGAAAAATATAAAATGGGTTTTCTTGCCACGAAACTTCACATGAAGGCATAGGGGACCATTGTATGAATTTACAAGCCATAAAAATGGCATTGGCATGGTAGAAATATGAAGATGTGATTGAACCCACCTACCACCCGTTCGATCCCCGGCTTGCGCATCCTGCCTTTCTGGTCAACTGAGCATCCGTATGCTTGTTTCGTGGGTTGACTTAGGCATACGGAGTTCATCCCTAGTCTAAGCATACGAAGTTCATTCCTAGTCTAAGATCGAACTAGACCGAGGGTTACGGTAGCACGTAGGGGGGATCGGGCAGATCCCTGGCTTGCAAATTCTACCTGTTCGACTGAATGAGCGCCCGCACGCCCGTTTCATGGGTTGGCTTAGGCATAGGTAGTTCATTCCATGTCTAAGCCCCAGCCAGACCGAGGGTTGTGGCAGTGGGACCGATAGCACGCAGAAGGGGATCGGGCCATTCCCCAACTTGCGCATTATGCCTTTCCGGTCGGCTCAGCACCCGCACGCTCATTTCATGCATTGACTTAGGCATACAGAGTTCATTCCCAGTCTAAGATCAGATCGGACCGAGGGTTGCGGCAGCAGTATCAACAGCACGCAGGGGGGGATCGGGTCGGGCCATAGCTTGCGCATTTTGCCTCTCCAGCCGGTTGAGCGCCTGTACGTCCGTTTCATGGGTTGGCATAGGCGTAGGGAGTTCATTCCATGCCTAAGCCCCAGTCAGACCGAGGGTTGTGACAGCGGGACTGGCAGCACGCAGAGGGCGATCGGGTCGATCCCCGGCTTGCGCATTATGCCTCTCCGGCTAGCTCAGTGCCCGTACGCTCATTTCGTGGGTTGACTTAGGTGTACGGAGTTCATTCCCAGTCTAAGATCGGACCAAACCAAGGGTTGCGGCAGTAGGATTGACAGCATGCAGGGGGGACCGGGCTGGACCCTGGCTTGCGCATTCTGCCTCTCCGGCCAGCTGAGTGCCCGCACGCTCGTTTCGTGGGTTGGTTTAGGCATAGGGAGTTCATTCCATGTCTAAGCCCCAGCCAGACTGAGGGTTTTGGCAGCGGGACCGGCAGCACATAGAGGGGAACCGGGTCGATCCCCGGCTTGTGCATTCTACCTCTCCGGCCGGCTGAGTGCCCTCACGCTCGTTTCGTGGGTTGGCTTAGGCATACAAAGGTCATTCCATGTCTAAGCATACGGAGTTCATTCCCAGTCTAAGAGTTTGAGGCATGGTGAACATGTTGGGCTCGGGCATGGGCTGGTGCCGCATTTTTTTCACCCGGGGCACCATTGTCGAAGCATCACCGGAGAGCCTAACCGGCGGCATTGGGGGTTCCGGCGATTGGGGGTGCCGGGGGGTGTGCGCACATGATGTGCGATAGGTGCTGGTAATTGGCCCTTATATTGGCCCCCTATCCCTTATCAAACCTCGAGAACTCACACCCTCTTAAAGAGCATTTGAGATTTTATAGGTTTTCTGCCAGTAGCCATTAAAGTGTCTCAAATGGGGACACTTTTTTAAAATGGTCACAAAATCTTTTCCACTTGGAGTTTTTAGCTGAATTTTTTTGTGCATGCCAAAAAAAATAAAAGGATTACCTCTACCAAATTTGGGGACAAAACTCTTTCTAAAAAAATTTTAAAAAATCCTGAACCGCAAAAAGTTTCAAAAATCGTGAAAAATAGAAACCGGGTCGTCTTGCCACGAAACTTCACATGAAGGCTTAGGGGACCATTGTATGAATTTACAAGTCATAAAAATGGCATTGGCATGGCAGAAATATGAAGATGTGCGTGAACCCACCTACCACCCGTTCGATCCCCGACTTACGCATCTTACCTTTCTGGTTGAGTGAGCGCCCGCATGCTCGTTTCGTGGGTTGACTTAGGCATACAAAGTTCATCCCCAGTCTAAGCATACAAAGTTCCTTCCCAGTCTAAGATCGGACCGGATCGAGGGTTGTGACAGCAGGATCGATAGCACACAGGGGGGACCGGGCCAATCTCCGGCTTGTGCATTATGCCTCTCCGGTCGGCTGAGCACCCGTACGCTCGTTTCGTGGGTTGGCTTAGGCATAGGGAGTTCACTCCATGTCTAAGCCCTAGCTGAATTGAGGGTTGTGGCAACGGGACCGGCAGCACGCAGAGTGGGACCGGGCCGATCCCCGGCTTGCGCATTATGCCTCTTCGGTCGGCTCAGTGCCCGCATGCTCTTTTCGTGGGTTGACTGAGGCATACGGAGTTCATTCCCAGTCTAAGATCAGACCGGACCGAGTGATACAGTAGCAAGATTGACAGCACGCAGAAGGGGATCGGGCCGGCTGAGCACCCGCACGCTCGTTTCATGGGTTGGCTTAGGCATACGAAGTTCATTCCATGTCTAAGCATACGGAGTTCATTCCATGTCTAAGATCGAACCAGACTGAAGGTTGCAGTAGCAGGACTAGCAACAGGATCGACAGCACGCAGGGGGGATCGGGCCGATCCCCGGCTTGTGCATTCTGCCTCTCCGACCGACTGAGCACCCGCACGCTCGTTTCATGGGTTGACTTAGGCATACGAAGTTCATTCCATGTCTAAGCATACGGAGTTCATTCCCAGTCTAAGAGTTTGAGCCACGGTGCACATGCTGGGCTTAGGCATGGGCTGGTGCTACATTTTTTTCACCCGGGGCACCATTGTCGAAGCATCGTCGGAGAGCCTAACCGGTGGCATTGGAGGTTCCGACGATTGGGGGTGCCGGTGGGTGTGCGCACATGATGTACGATGGGTGCTGGTACTTGGCCCTTATATTGGCCCCCTATCCCTCGTCAAACCTCAAGAACTCACACCCCCTTAAAGAGCATTTGAGATTTTATAGGTTTACTGCCAGTAGCCATTAAAGTGTCTGAAATGGGGATACTTTTTTCAAATGGTCACAAAATCTTTTCCACTTCGAGTTTTTAGCTGAATTTTTTTGTGCATGCCACAAAAATACAAGGATCCCCTCTACCAAATTTGGGGACAAAACCCTTTCTAAAAATATTTTAAAAAATCCTTAACCATAAAAAGTATCAAAAATTATGAAAAATAGAAAACGGGTCGTCTTGCCACGAAACTTCACATGAAGGCGTAGGGGACCATTGTATGAATTTACAAGCCATGAAAGTGGCATTGGCATGGCAGAAATATGAAGATGTGCTTGAACCCACGTACCACCCGTTCGATCCCCGGCTTGCGCATCCTGCCTCTCTGGTCGGCTGAGCGTCCGCATGCTCGTTTTGTTGGTTGATTTAGGCATACGGAGATCATCCCCAGTCTAAGCATACGGAGTTCATTCCCAGTCTAAGATCGGACCGGACTGAGGGTTGCGATAGGATGATCGGTAGCATGCAGAGGGGATCAGATCGATCCCCGCTTGCACATTCTGCCTCTCCGGTCGACTGAGTGCCCGCACGCCAGTTTCATGGGTTAGCTTAGGCATAGGGAGTTCATTCCATGTCAAGCCCCAGCTAGATCGAGGGTTGTGGCAGTAGGACCGACAGCACGCAGAGGGGAATCGAGCCGATCCCCAGCTTGTGCAATTTGCCTTTCCGGTCGGCTGAGCGCCCGCACGCTCGTTTCGTGGGTTAGCTTATGCATACGGAGTTCATTCCATGTATAAGCATATGGAGTTCATTCTCGATCTAAGATCGGATCAGACCAAGGGTTGCGGTAGCAGGATTGGTAGCACACAAGGGGGATCGGGCCGATCCTCAGCTTGCGCATTCTGCCTCTCCAGCCGGCTGAGCGCCCACTCGCTTGTTTCATGGGTTGCCTTAGGCATAGGGAGTTCATTCCATGTCTAAGCCCCAGCCAAACTGAGGTTTGTGGTACTGGGATTGGCAGCACGTAGGGGGGACCAAGTCGATCCCCGGCTTGCACTTTATGCCTCTCCGACCGGCTCAGCACCAGAACGCTTGTTTTAAGGGTGGACCTAGGCATACGGAGTTCATTCCTAGTCTAAGATCAGATCAGACCGAGGGTTACGGTAGCAAGATCGACAGCACGTAGGGGGGATCGAGCTGGTCCCCGGCTTGTGCATTCTACCTCTCCGATCGGCTGAGCGCCTGCATGCTCGTTTTGTGCGTTGGCTTAGGCATACAGAGTTCATTCCATGTCTAAGCATACGGAGTTCATTCCCAGTCTAAGATCAGATCGGAACGAGGGTTGTGACAGCAGGACCAGTAGCAGGATCAGCAACACGCAGGGGGGATCGAGCTAATCCCTGGCTTGTGCATTATGCCTCTCCGGTCGGCCTCTCCGATCGGCTGAGCGCCCGTACGCTCGTTTCGTGGGTTGACTTAGGCATACGGAGTTCATCCCCAGTCTCAGCATACAGAGTTCATTCCCAGTCTAAGATTGAACCAAACCGAGGGTTGCGGTAGTAGGATCGTTCGCACACAAGGGGGACCGAGCCGATACCCGACTTGCGCATTCTGCCTCTCCGACCGACTGAGTGCCCACACGCCCGTTTCATGGGTTGGCTTAGGCATAGGAAGTTCATTCCATGTCTAAGCCCCAACCGGACTGAGGGTTGTGGTAGTGGGATGGGCAGCACGTAGAGGGGGATCGGGCCAATCCTCGACTTGTGCATTCTGCCTCTCCGGCCGGTTGAGCGCTCGCACACTCGTTTCACGGGTTGGCTTAGGCATACGAAGTTCATTCCATGTCTAAGCATATGGAGTTCATTCCCAGTCTAAGAGTTTGAGCCACGGTGCACTTACTGGGCTCTGGCATGTGCTGGTGCTGTATTTTTTTCACCTGGGGCACCATCGTCGGAGCATCACCGGAGAGCTTAACCGACGGCATTGGGGGTTCCGACAATTGGGGGGGTCGGGGGGTGTACACACATGATGTGCGATGGGTGCTAGTACTTGGCCCTTATATTGGCCCGCTATCCCTCATCAAACCTCGAGAACTCACACCCTCTTAAAGAGCAGGATCGACAGCACGCAGGGGGGATCGGGTCGATCCCCGGCTTACGCATTCTGCCTTTCTGGCCGACTGAGCACCCGCACGCTCATTTCATGGGTTGGCTTAGGCATATGGAGTTCATTCCATGTCTAAGCCCAGTCGGACCGAGGGTTGTGGCAGTAGAATCGGCAGCACACAGAGAGGGACCGAGCTGATCCCTGGCTTACGCATTACGCCTTTCCGGTCATCCTCTCCGACCGGGTGAGCGCCCGCATGCTCATTTCATGGGTTGACTTAGGCATACGGAGTTCTTCCCCAATCTAAGCATACAGAGTTCATTCCCAGTCTAAGATCAGACCAGACCAACGATTGCGACAGTAGGATCGGTAGCACGCAGGGGGGACTAGATCGATCCCCAGCTTGAGTATTTTGCCTCTCCAATCGGCTGAGCACCCATGCACCTGAATGCTCATTTTGTGGGTTGACTTAGGCATACAGAGTTCATTCCTAGTCTAAGATCAAATCAGACCAAGGGTTACGATTGCAGAATTGACAGCACGCAGGGGGAACCCGGTTGGCCCTCGGCTTACGCATTCTGCCCCTCTGACTGGCTAAGTTTCCACACGCTCGTTTCATGGGTTGACTTAGGCATACGGAGTTCATTCCATGTCTAAGCATATGGAGTTCATTCCCAGTCTAAGATCGGATCGGACCGAGGGTTACGATAGCAAGACCAGCAGCAGGATCGATAGCACGCAGGGGGGGATCGGGCTGATCCTCGGCTTGCGTATTTTGCCACTCCGGTCGGCCCCTCCGGCCGACTGAGCATCCACACGTAGGGGGGATTGGGCTAATCCTTGGCTTGCACATTCTGCCACTCCGATCAGCCTCTCCAGCCGACTGAGCGTCCGCATGCTCGTTTCGTGGGTTGACTTAGGTATACGGAGTTCATCCCCAGTCTAAGCATACAGAGTTCATTCCCAGTGTAAGATCGAATCAGACTGAGGGTTGCAATAATAGGATCGGCAGCACGTAGGGGGGACCGGGTCGATCCCTGACTTGCACATTCTACCTCTCTGATCGACTGAGTGCCCGCACGCTTGTTTCGTGGGTTAGCTTAGGCATAGGGAGTTCATTCCATGTCTAAGCCCCAGCCGGACCGAGGGTTGTGGTAGTGGGATCGACAGCACGCAGAGGGGGACCGGCCTTATCCTCGGCTTGCACATTCTGCCTCTCCGACCGGCTGAGCGCTTGCACGCTCATTTCATGGGTTGGCTTAGGCATACGGAGTTTATTCTATGTCTAAGCATACAGAGTTCATTCCCAGTCTAAGAGTTTGAGCCACGATCCACATGCTGGGCTTGAGCATGTGCTGCTGCTGCATTTTTTTCGCCCGAGGCACCGTCGCCAGAGCATCGTCGGAGAACCTAACCAGCAGCATTGGGGGTTCCGGTGAATGGGGGGCCGGGGAGTGTGTGCACATGATGTGCGATGGGTGCTGGTACTTGGCCCTTATATTGCCCCCTATCCCTCGTCAAACCTCAAGAACTCACACCCCCTTAAAGAGCATTTGAGATTTTATAGGTTTGCTGCCAGTAGCCATCAAAGTGTCTGAAATGGGGACACTTTTTTCAAACGGTCACAAAATCTTCTCCACTTCGAGTTTTTAGCTGAATTTTTTATGCATGCCAAAAAAAAATAAAAGGATCACCTCTACCAAATTTGGAGACAAAACTCTTTCCAAAAAAATTTTAAAAAATCCCGAACCGTAAAAAGTTTCAAAAATCATGAAAAATAGAAAACGGATCATCTTGCCATGAAACTTCACGTGAAGGCTTAAGGGACCATTGTATGAATTTACAAGCCATAAAAATGGCATTGGCATGGCAGAAATATGAAGATGTGCTTGAACCCACCTACCACCCGTTCGATCCCCGGCTTGTGCATCCTGCCTCTCTGGTCAGCTGAGCGTTCGCACGCTCGTTTCGTGGGTTGACCTAGTTATACAGAGTTCATCTCTAGTCTAAGCATACAGAGTTCATTCCCAATTTAAGATCACACCGAATCGAGGGTTGCGCAGCAGGATCGACAGCACATAGGGGGAACCGGGCTGATCCTCGGCTTACGTAGCTGGCTGAGCACCCGCACACCCATTTCGTGGGTTGGCTTAGGCATAGGGAGTTCATTCCATTTCTAAGCCCCAACCGGACCAAGGGTTGTGGCAACGGGACCGACGGCACGCAGAGAGGGACCGAGCCGATCCCCGACTTGCGCATTATGCCTCTCTGGCCGGATCAGTGCCCTCACGCTCGTTTCGTGGGTTGACTTGGGCATACAGAGTTCATTCCCAGGCTAAGATTAGACCGGATCGAGGTTTGCGGTAGCAAGATCGACAGCACGTAGGAGGGACCAAGCCGGTCCCTGGCTTGCGTATTCTGCCTCTTCGGCCGACTGAACACCCGCACGCCTGTTTCATAGGTTGGCTTAGGCATACGTAGTTCATTCCATGTCTAAGCCCCAGCCGGATCGAAGGTTGTGGTAGCGGGACCGGCAGCACGCAGAGGGGGACGAGGTCGATCCTCAACTTGCACATTCTGCCTCTCCGACCAGTTGAGTGCCCGCACGCTCGTTTCGTGGGTTGACTTAGGCATATAGAGTTCATCCTCAGTCTAAGCATACGAAGTTCATTCCAATTTAAGATCAGACCGGATCGAGGGTGGCGGCAGCAGGATCGACAGCACGCAGGGGGGATCGGTTCGATCCCCGGCTTGCACATTCTGCCTCTCCAGTAGGCTGAGCGCCCGCACGCCCATTTTGTGGGTTGGCTTAGGCATATGGAGTACATTCCATGTCTAAGCCCCAGCCAGGCCGAGGGTTGTGGCAGCTGGAATGGCAGCATGTAGAAGGGGACCGATCCAATCCCCGGCTTGTGCATTATGCCTCTTCGACTGACTCAGTGCCTGAACGCTCATTTCGTGGGATGACTTAGGCATACGGAGTTCATTCCCAATCTAAGATCAGACCAAACTGAGGGTTGTCATAGCAAGATCAACAGCACGCAGGGGGGACCAGGTCGGTCCCTGGCTAGCGCATTCTACCTCTCCGGTCAGTTTAGCACCCGCACGCTCGTTTCGTGGGTTCACTTAGGCATACGGAGTTCATTCCATGACTAAGCATATGGAGTTCATTCCTAGTCTAAGATCGGACCAGACCAAGGGGAGCGACAGCAGGACCAGCAGCAGGATCGATAGCACGTAGGGGGGACCGAGCCGATCCCTGACTTACGTATTTTGCCTCTTCGATCGACCTTTCCGACCGGCTGAATGGCTGTACGCTCGTTTCGTGGGTTGATTTAGGCATACAGAGTTCATCCCCAGTCAAAGAATACGGAGTTCATTCTCAGTCTAAGATTGAACCAGACCAAGGATTGCGGCACCGGGACCAGTAGCACGCAGAGGGGGATCGGGTCAATCCCCGACTTGCACATTTTGCCTCTTCGGCCGGCTGAGCACTTGCACGCTCATTTCATGGGTTGGCTTAGGCATACGGAGTTCATTCAATGTCTAAGCATACGGAGTTCATTCCCAGTCTAAGATTTTGAACCATGGTGCACATGTTGGGCTTGGGCATGTGCTGGTGCCACATTTTTTTCGCTTGGGGACCATTGTCGGAGCTTCGTCGGAGAGCCTAATCGACGGCATTGGGGGTTCCGATGATTGGGGGGGCCGGGGGGTGTGCGCACATGATGTGTGATGGGTGCTGGTACTTGGCCCTTATATTGGCCCCCTATCCCTCATCAAACCTCAAGAACTCACACCCCCTTAAAGAGCATTTGATATTTTATAGGTTTGCTGCCAGTAGCCATTAAAGTGTCTGAAATGGGGACACTTTTTTCAAATGGTCACAAAATCTTCTCCACTCTGAGTTTTTAGCTGAATTTTTTTGTACATGCCAAAAAAAATACAAGGATCACCTCTACCAAATTTGGGGACAAAACTCTTTCTAAAAAAATTTCAAAAAATCTCGAGTCGTAAAAAGTTTCAAAAATCATGAAAAATAGAAAATGGGTCGTCTTGCCATGAAACTTCACATGAAGGCTTAGGGGACCATTGTATGAATTTACAAGCCATAAAAATGGCATTGGCACCACAGAAATATGAAGATGTGCTTGAACTCACCTACCACCCGTTCGATCCCTGACTTACGCATCCTGCCTATCTGGTCAGCTGAGAGTCAGCAAGCTCGTTCCGTGGGTTGACTTAGGCATACAGAGTTCATCCCTTGCGGCAGTAGGATTGGCAGCACGTAAGGGGGATTGGGCCGATCCCTGGCTTGATTATTCTGCCTCTCCGGCCGGCTGAGTGCCCGAACGCCCATTTCGTGGGTTGGCTTAGGCATAGGGAGTTCATTCCATGTCTAAGCTCCAGCTGGAGCGAGGGTTGTGGCAGTGGGACCGACAGCACGCAGAGGGGGACCGGGCCGATCCTCGGCTTGCGCATTATGCCTCTCCGGCCGGTTCAGTACCCGCACGCTCATTTCATGGGTTGACTTAGGCATACGGAGTTCATTCCCAGTCTAAGATCAGACCAGACCGAAGGTTGTGACAGCAGGATCGACAACACGCAGAGGGGGACCAGACCGATCCCCGACTTGAGTATTCTGCCTCTCCGGCCGGTTGAACGCCCGCACACTCGTTTCATGGGTTGGCTTAGGCATACAGAGTTCATTCCATGCCTAAGCATACGAAGTTCATTCCTAGTCTAAGATCAGATCAGATCAGACTGAGGGTTGCAGCAGTAGGACCAGCAGCAGGATCTACAGCACGTAGGGAGGATCGGGCCGATCGAGCTTGCGCATTCTGCCTCTCCGATCGGTTGAGTGCCCGCACTCCTGTTTTATGGGTTGGCTTGGGCATAGGGAGTTCATTCCATGCCGAACCAAGGGTTGTGGCAGCGGGACCGGCAGCACGTAGAGGGGGATCGAACCGATCCTCGGCTTGCGCATTATGCCTCTCTGGCCGGCTCAGTGCCCTCACGCTCGTTTTGTGGGTTGACTTAGGCATACGAGTTCATTCCCAGTCTAAGATCGGACCAGACCGAGGGTTACGACAGCAGCATCAGCAGCACTTAGGGGTGGACCGGGCCGATCCCCGGCTTTCGCATTCTGCCTCTCCGGTTGGCTGAGTGCCCACACGCCCATTTTGTGGGTCGGCTTAGGCATAGGGAGTTCATTCCATGTCTAAGCCCCAGCCAGATCGAGGGTTATGGCAGCGGGACCGGTAGCACGCAGAGGGGGACCGGGCCAATCTCCGGCTCGAGCATTATGCCTCTTCGGTCGGCTCAGCACCCTCACGCTCGTTTATGGGTTGACTTAGGCATACAAAGTTCATTCCCAGTCTAAGATTAGATCGGATCGACGGTTACGGTAGCAGGATCGACAGCATACAGGGGGGGACTGGGCTGGTCCCCGGCTTGAGCATTCTACTTTTTGGTTGGCTGAGCACCCATACACTCGTTCCGTGGGTTGGCTTAGGCATACGGAGTTCATTCCTAGTCTAAGATCAGATCAGACCGAGGGTTGTGGTAGTAGGATCGGCAGCACGCAGAAGGGGATTGGGCTGATTCCCAACTTGTGCATTCTACGGTCTCCATCGTTGGGTGCCCGTACTTGTTTCGTGGGTTGCATGGGCACTAGGAATTCACTTCGTATGCTAAGCCCAGTCTCGGGGATGGGCTAAGACGGAACGACTAAGTCACACGCGAGCAGCGGTCTGGCTGACCTGGCTGACGCATAATGCCTTCCAGATCCTCTGGCAGGGTGTAGCGACACGCACGCTCGTTTGGCATGGCCTGGCATCTGGAGTCATTCCATGCCTAAGCTTACGGAGCTATTCCTAGGTCATGATCAGACCGAACTGAGGTTGCAGTAGCATGGACTAGCAAGCAGGATCGACAACACGTAGGGGGGACCAGGCTGATCCTCGACTTACGCATCTGCCACTCGACGACCGGGACTTAAAGCCCACACGCCCGGACATTTTGTGGGTTGGCTTCCGGCATAAGGGAGTTCATTCCATGCTAGACCCAGTCGGATCCGGTTCGTGTGCAGTGGGACCGCAGCACACAGTGAGGGATATAAACTCTTTCTAAAAAAAATTTTAAAAAATCAGGACGCAAAAAGTTTCAAAAATACGTGAAAAATAGAAATGGGTCGTCTTACCACGAAACTTCCACTTACGGCTAGGGGTCCATTGTATGGAATTTACAAGCCATAAAAATGGCATTGGCATGGCAGAAATATGAAGATGTGCTTGAACCCACCTACCACCCGTTCGATCCTTGGCTTGTGCATCCTGCCTCTCTGGTCGGCTGAGCGTCCGCACGCTCGTTTCGTGGGTTGACTAAGGCATATGGAGTTAATCCCCAGTCTAAGCATATGGAGTTCATTCCCAGTCTAAGATCAGACTGGACCAAGGGTTACGACAGTAGGATCGACAGCATGCAGAGGGATCGGGCCGATCCCCAACTTGCGTATTTTGCCTCTCTGGCCGACTGAGCACCTGTACGCCCGTTTCGTGGGGGCCAGGGGGTGTGCGCACATGATGTGTGATCGGTGCTGTTACTTGGTCCTTATATTGGCCCTGTATCCCTCATCAAACCTTGAGAATGCATACCCCCTTAAAGAGCATTTAAGATTTTATAGGTTTGCTGCCAGTAGCCATTAAAGTGTTTGAAATGGGGACACTTTTTTCAAACGGTCACAAAATCTTCTCCACTTCGAGTTTTTAGCTGAATTTTTTTGTGCATGCCAACAAAAATACAAGGATCACCTCTACCAAATTTGGGGACAAAACGCTTTCTAAAAAAATGTTAAAAATCTGAACCACAGAAAGTTTCAAAAATCATGAAAAATAGAAAACGGGTCGCCTTGCCATGAAATTTCACATGAAGGCTTAGGGGACCATTGTATGAATTTACAAGCCATAAACATGGCATTGGCATGGCAGAATTATTAAGATGTGCTTGAACCCACCTACCACCTGTTCAATCCCCGGCTTATGCATCTTGCCTCTATAGTCGACTGAGTGACCGCACGCTCGTTTCGTGGGTTGACTTAGGTATATAGAGTTCATCCCCAGTCTAAGCATATGGAGTTCATTCCCAATCTAAGATCAGACCGAACTGAGGGTTACGGCAGCAGGATCGATAGCACCCAGGGGGACCGACCTATCCTCGACTTGCGCATTCTGCCTCTCCAACCGACTGAGTGCCCGCATGCCCATTTTATGGGTTGGCTTAGGCATAGGGAGTTCATTCCAAGTCTAAGCCCTAGTTAGATCGAGGGTTGTGGCAGCGGGATCGGCAACACGCAGAGGGGAATCGGCAACACGCATACGGAGTTAATCCCCAGTCTAAGCATACGGAGTTTATCCCCAGTCTAAGATCGGATCGAACCAAGAGTTACGGCAGCAGGATTGACAGCACGCAGGGGGATCAGGCCGGTCCCCGCCTTGCGCATTATGCCTCTTCGGTCGGCTCAGTGCCCGCATGCTCGTTTCGTGGGTTGACTTATGAATACGGAGTTCATCCCCAGTCTAAGCATACGGAGTTCATTCCCAGTCTAAGATCAGACCAGACCAAGGGTTGTGGCAGCGGGATTAAACAGCACGCAGGAGGCATCGGGCCGATCCCTGACTTGCGCATTCTGCCTTTCCGGCCAGCTGAGCGCCCGCACACCCATTTCATGGGTTGGCTTAGGCATAGGGAGTTCATTCCATGTCTAGGCCCCAGTCAGACCGAAGGTTGTGGCAGCGGGACTGGCAGCACGTACAGGGGGATCGGGCGGATCCCCGGCTTGTGCATTATGCCTCTTCGACTGGCTCAGCACCCGCACGCTCGTTTCGTGGGTTGACTTATGCATACGAAGTTCATTCCTAGTCTAAGATCAGATCGGACTGAGGGTTGTGACAACAGGATCGACAGCGTACTGGGGGGGACCGGGTCGATCCCCGGCTTACGCATTCTGCCTCTCCGATCGACTGAACGCCCGCACGCTAGTTTGGTAGGTTGGCTTAGGCATACATAGTTCATTCCATGTCTAAGCATACGGAGTTCATTCCCAATCTAAGATCGGACCAGACCGAGGGTTGCGGCAGCAGGACCAGCACAGGATCGACAGCATGCAGGGGGGACCGAGCCAATCAGTGGCTTGCGCATTCTGCATCTTCGACCGGTTGAGCCCCCGCACGCTCGTTTCGTGGGTTGGCTTAGGGATACAGAGTTCATTCCATGTCTAAGCCCCAGTCGGACTGAGGGTTGTGGCAGCAGGACTGGCAGCGAGATCGGCAGCACGCAGAGGGGGACCAGGTCGATCCCCAGATTGCGTATTATGCCTGTCCGACCGGCTCAGCATCTGCACGCTCATTTTGTGGGTTGACTTATGCATACGGAGTTCATTCCCAGTCTAAGATCAGACTAGACCGAGGGTTGCGATAGCAGGATTGACAGCACGCAGGGGGGGATCGAGTCGGTCCCCGGCTTGCGCATTCTGCCTCTCCGGTCGGCTGAGCACCTACACGCTCGTTTCGTGGGTTGGCTTAGGCATACAGAGTTCATTCCATGTCTAAGCATACGGAGTTCATTCCCAGTCTTAGATCAGACCAGACCAAAGGTTACGGCAGCAGGACCAGCAGTAGGATCGACAGCACATAGAGGGGACTGGGCCAATCCCCGGCTTGCGCATTCTGCCTCTCCGACCGGCTAAGCGCCCGACGCTCTTTTCATGGGTTGGCTTAGGCATACCGAGTTCATTCCATGTCTAAGTTGCAGCTGAACCGAGGGTTGTTGCAGCAAGACCGGTAGCGGGATCGACAGCCCGCAGAGGGGGGCCGGGCTGATCCCCGCTTGCGCATTATGCCTCTCCGGCTGGCTGAGCACTCGCACGCTCGTTTCGTGGGTTGACTTTGGCATACGGAGTTCATTCCTAGTCTAAGATCGATCAGACCAAGGGTTGCAGTAGCAGGATCGACAGCACATAGAAGGGACCGGGTTGATCCCCGACTTGTGCATTTTGCCTCTTCGACCGGCTGAGCGCCCGCACGCCCATTTAGTGGGTTGGCTTAGGCATAGGGAGTTCATTCCATGTCTAAGCATACGAAGTTCATTGCCAGTCTAAGATTTTGAGCCACGGTGCACATACTGGGCTCGGGCATGTGCTGGTGCCGCATTTTTTTCCCCTGGGACACCATTGCCGGAGCATCACCGGAGAGCCTAACCGGGGGCATTGGGGGTTTCGGTGACTGGGGGTGCCGAGGGGGTGTGCGCACGTGATGTGTGATGGGTGCCGGTACTTGGGCCTTATATTGGTCCCCTATCCCTCATCAAACCTCAAGAACTCACACCCCCTTAAAGAGCATTTGAGATTTTATAGGTTTGCTGCTAATAGCCATTAAAGTGTCTGAAATGGGGACAATTTTTTCAAACGGTCACAAAATCTTCTCCACTTCGAGTCTTTAGCTGAATTTTTTTGTGCATGCCGACGAAAATACAAGGATCACCTCTACCAAATTTTGGGACAAAACTCTTTCTAAAAAAATTTTAAAAAATCCCAAACCGCAAAAAGTTTCAAAAATCATGAAAAATAGAAAACGGGTCGTCTTGCCACGAAACTTCACATGAAGGCTTCGGGAACCATCATATGAATTTACAAGTCATAACAATGGCATTGGCATGGCAGAAATATGAAGATGTGCTTGACCCACCTACCACCCATTCGATCCTCGGCTTGCGCATCTTGCCTCTCTGGTTGGCTGAGCGCCCGCACGCTCATTTCGTGGGTTGACTTATGCATACAGAGTTCATACCCCATCTAAGCATGCGAAGTTCATACCCCATCTAAGCATGCGGAGTTCATTCCCAGTCTAAGATCGGATCGGATCGAGGGTTGCAACAGTAGGATCGACAGCACGCAGAGGGATCGGGCTAATTCCCTGCTTGCGCATTTTGCCTCTCCGACCGACTGAGTGCCCGCACGCTCGTTTTGTGGGTTGGCTTAGGCATACAGAGTTCATTCCATGTCTAAGCATATGGAGTTCATTCTCAGTATAAGATTGGGCCGGACCGAGGGTTGTGACAGCAGGACCAGCAGCGGGATCGACAGCACGCAGAGGGGGACATGGCTGATCCCTGACTTGTGCATTATGCCTCTCCGTCCGGCCTTTCCGACTGACTAAGCGCCCGCACGCTCGTTTCGTGGGTTGACTTAGGCATAAGGAGTTCATCCCCAGTCTAAGCATACGGAGTTCATTCCCAATCTAAGATCGGACCGGACCAAGGGTTGTGACAGCAGGATCGACAGCACGCAGGGGGGACCGATCCGATCTATGACTTGCGCATTCTGCCTCTACGGCCGGTTGAGCGCCCGCACGCCCGTTTCGTGGGTTGGCTTAAGCATAGCGAGTTCATTCCATGTCTAAGCCCCAGCCAGACCGAGGGTTGTGGTAGTGGAACCGACAGCATGTAGAGGGGGACCGGGTCGATCCCTGCGTTGCGCATTATGCCTCTTCGGCCGACTCAGCGCCCGCATACACATTTCATGGGTTGACTTATGCATACGGAGTTCATTCCTAGTGTAAGATCAGACCGGATCGAAGGTTGCTGCATTTAGATTGACAGCATGCAGGGGGGACCGGGTCGATCTTCGGCTTGCGCATTCTGCCTCCCCGGCCGGCTAAACACCCACACGCTCGTTCCGTGGGTTGGCTTAGGCATACGGAGTTCATTCCACGTCTAAGCATACGGAGTTCATTCCCAGTCTAAGATTTTGGGCCACGGTGCACATGCTGGGCTCGGGCATGTTCTGGTGCCACATTTTTTTCACCCGGGGCACATCGTCGGAGCATCACTGGAGCATCGCCGAAGAGCCTAACCGACGGCATTGGGGGTTCTGGGAATTGGGGGGCCAGGGGGTGTGCACACATGATGTGCGATGGTTGCTGGTATGTGGCCCTCATATTGGCCCCCTATCCCTCATCAAACCTCGAAAACTCACACCCCCTTAAAGAGCATTTGAGATTTTATAGGTTTGCTGCCAGTAGCCATTAAAGTGTCTGAAATGGGGACACTTTTTTCAAACGATCACAAAATCTTCTCCATTTCGAGTTTTTAGCTGAATTTTTTTGTGCATGCCAAAAAAAATACAAGGATACCACTACCAAATTTGGGGACAAAACTCTTTCTAAAAAAATTTTAAAAAATCCCAAACCGCAAAAAGTTTCAAAAATCATGAAAAATAGAAAACTTCACATGAAGGCTTCGGGGACCATTGTATGAATTTACAAGCCATAAAAATGGCATTGGCATGGCAAAAATATGAAGATGTGCTTGAACCCACCTACCACCCGTTCGATCCCCGGCTTGCGCATCCTGCCTCTCTGGTCGGCTGAGCGCCCACAAGCTTGTTTTGTGGGTTGACTGAGGCATACGGAGTTCATCCCCAGTCTAAGGTCAGACCAGACCGAGGGTTGCAGTAGTAGGATTGGCAGCACGTAGGGGGGATCGGGCCGATCCTCGACTTGCGCATTCTGCCTCTCCGACCGGCTGAGCCCCCGCATGCTCGTTTCATGGGTTGGCTTAGGCATAGGGAGTTCATTCCATGTCTAACCCCCAGCCAGACCGAGGGTTGTGGCAGCGGGACCGACAGCACACAGTGGGGAACCGCGCCGATCCCCGGCTTGCGCATTATGCCTCTTCGACCAGCTCAGTGCCCGCATGCTCGTTTCATGGGTTGACTTATGCATACGGAGTTCATTCCCAGTCTAAGATCGGACCAGATCGAGGGTTGAGGTAGCAGGATCGACCGCATACAGGGGGAGAGTGGGTCGATCCCCGACTTTCGCATTCTGGCTCTCCGACCGGCTGAGCGCCCGTACACTCGTTTCATGGGTTGGCTTAGGCATACGGAGTTCATTCCATGTCTAAGTATACGGAGTTCATTCCCAGTCTAATATTTTGAGCCACGGTGCACATACTGGGCTCAGGCATGTGCTGGTGCCGCATTTTTTCCCCCCGGGCACCATTGCCGGAGCATCGCTGGAGCATCACTGAAGCGCCTAACAGGCGGCATTGGGGGTTTCGGTGACTGGGGGTGCCGGGGGGTGTGCGCACATGATGTGTGATGAGTTCTGGTACTTGGGCCTTATATTGGCACCCTATCTCTCATCAAACCTCGAGAACTCACACCCCCTTAAAGAGCATTTGAGATTTTGTAGGTTTGCTGCCAATAGCCATTAAAGTGTCTAAAATGGGGACACTTTTTTCAAACAGTCACAAAATCTTCTCCACTTCGAGTTTTTAGCTGAATTTTTTTGTGCATGCCAACCAAAATACAAGGATCACCTCTACCAAATTTGGGGACAAAACTCTTTCTAAAAAAATTTTAAAAATCCCGAACTGCAAAAAGTTTCAAAAATCATGAAAAATAGAAAACGGGTCATCTTGCCACGAAACTTCACATGAAGGCTTAGGGGACCATTGTATGAATTTACAAGCCATAAAACTGGCATTGGCATGGCAGAAATATGAAGATGTGCTTGAGCCCACCTACCACCCATTCGATCCCCGGCTTGCGCATCTTGCCTCTCTGGTCGGCTGAGCGCCCGTACGCTCATTTCGTGGGTTGACTTACACATACAGAGTTTATACCCCATCTAAGCATATGGAGTTCATTCCCAGTCTAAGATCGGATCGCATCAAGGGTTGCGGCAGTAGGATCGACAGCATGTAGGGGGGATTGTCCCGATCCCTAACTTGCGCATTCTGCCTCTTCGGTCGACTGAGTGCCCGAACGCTCATTTCATGGGTTGGCTTAGGCATACAGGTTCATTCCATGTCTAAGATTACGGAGTTCATTCTCAGTCTAAGATTGGATTGGACCGAGGGTTGCGACAGCAGGACCAGTAGCGGGATCAACAGCACGCAGAGGTAGACCTGACTGATCCCTGACTTGCGCATTATGCCTCTCCGTCCGGCCTCTCCGATCGACTGAGTGCCCACACGCTCGTTTCGTGGGTTGACTTAGGCATACAGAGTTCATCCCCAGTCTAAGCATACGGAGTTCATTCCCAGTCTAAGATTTGATCGGACCAAGGGTTGCGACAGCAGGATCGGTAGCACGCAAGGGGGACCGGGCCGTTCCCCGGCTTGCGCATTCTGCCTCTCTGATCGGCTGAGCACCCGCACGCCCATTTCGTGGGTTGGCTTAGGCATAGTGAGTTCATTCCATTTATAAGCCCCAGCCAGACCGAGGGTTGTGGTAGCGGGACCGATAGCACGCAGAGGGGGACTGGGCCGATCCCCGCCTTGCGCATTATGCCTCTTCGGTCGGTTCAGCACCCGTACGCTCGTTTCATGGGTTGACTTATGCATACGGAGTTCATTCCTAGTGTAAGATTGGACCGAACTGAGGGTTGCTGCATCTGGATTGATAGCACGCAGGGGGGACCGGGTCGATCTTCGGCTTGCGCATTCTGCCTCTCCGACCGGCTGAGCACCCGCACTATCGTTCTGTGGGTTGCCTTAGGCATACGGAGTTCATTCCATGTCTAAGCATATGGAGTTCATTCCAGTCTAAGATTTTGAACCACGGTGCACATGCAGGGCTCGGGCATGTGCTGGTGCCACATTTTTTTGCCCGGGGCACAATCGTCGGAGCATCGTCGGAGAGCCTAACCGACGGTATTGGGGGTTCCGACGATTGGGGGGGTCGGGGGGTGTGCACACATGATGTGCGATGGTTGCTGGTACTTGGGCCTTATATTGGCCCCCTATCCCTCATCAAACCTCGAAAACTCATACCCCCTTAAAGAGCATTTGAGATTTTATAGGTTTGCTGCCAGTAGCCATTAAAGTGTCTGAAATGGGGACACCTTTTTCAAACGGTCACAAAATCTTCTCCACTTTGAGTTTTTAGCTGAATTTTTTTGTGCATGCCAGCAAAAATACAAGGATCACCTCTACCGAATTTTGGGACAAAACTTTTTCTAAAAAATTTTAACAAATCCCAAACCGCAAAAAGTTTCAAAAATCATGAAAAATAGAAAACGGGTCGTCTTGCCACGAAACTTCACATGGAGGCTTAGGGGACCATTGTATGAATTTGCACGCCATAAAAATGGCATTGGCATGGTAGAAATACGAAGATGTGCTTCAACCCACCTATCACCCGTTCGATCCTCGGCTTGGGCATCCTGCCTCTCTGGTCGGCTGAGCACCCGCATGCTCGTTTCGTGGGTTGACTTAGGCATACGGAGTTCATCCCCAGTCTTAGATCAAACTAGATCGAGGGTTGCGACAACAGGATCGGCAGCACGCAGGGGGGACCGAGCCGATCCTCAGCTTTTGCATTCTGCCTCTCCTACTAGCTGAGCGCCCGCACACCCGTTTCATGGGTTGGCTTAGGCATAGGGAGTTCATTCCATGTCTAAGCCCCATCTGGATCAAGGGTTGTGGCTGATCCCCGACTTGCGCATTATGCCTCTCCGACCGGCTCAGTGCCCGCACGCTCGTTTCGTGGGTTAACTTAGGCATACGAAGTTCATTCCCTGTCTAAGATTGGATCAGAACGAGGGTTGTGGCAGCAGGATCGACAGCACGCAGGGGGGATCGGGCCGATCCCTGGCTTACGAATTTTGCCTCTCCGGTCGATTGAGCGCCCGCATGCTCGTGCTGGGCTCAGGCATGTGCTCGTGCAGCATTTTTTTCGCTTGGGGCACCATCGTCGGAGCATCGTCGGAGAACCTAACCGGTGGCATTGGGGGTTCCGGCAATTGGGGGGCCGAGGGGTGTGTGCACATGATGTCCGATGGGTGCTGGTACTTGGCCCTTATATTGGCCCCCTATCCCTCATCAAAACTCGAGAACTCACACCCCCTTAAAGAGCATTTGAAATTTTATAGGTTTGCTGCCAGTAGCCATTAAAGTGTCTAAAATGGGGATACTTTTTTCAAACGGTCACAAAATCTTCTCCACTTTGAGTTTTTAGTTGAATGTTTTTGTGCATGCCAACAAAAATACAAGGATCACCTGTACCAAATTTGGGGACAAAACTCTTTCTAAAAAAATTTTAAAAAATCCCAAACCGCAGAAAGTTTCAAAAATTGTGAAAAATAGAAAACGGGTCGTCTTGCCACAAAACTTCACATGAAGGCTTCGGGGACCATTGTATGAATTTACAAGCCATAAAAATAGCATTGGCATGGCAGAAATATGAAGATGTGCTTGAACCCACCTACCACCCGTTTGATCCTTGGTTTGCACATCCTGCCTCTCTGGTCGACTGAGCAGCCGCACGCTCGTTTCATGGGTTGACTGAGGCATACAGAGTTCATCCCCAGTCTAAGCTTAGGAAGTTCATTCCCAGTCTATGGTCAGACCAGACTGAGGGTTGCAACAGCAGGATCGATAGCACGCAGAGGGGATCGGGCCGATCCTCGACTTGCACATTCTGCCTCGCCGGTCGGTTGAGCACCCGCACGCTCGTTTCATGGGTTGGCTTAGGCATAGGGAGTTCATTCCATGTCTAAGCCCCAGCTGGACCGAGGGTTGTGGCAGCGGGATTGGTAGCACGCAGAGGGGGACCGGGTCGATCCCCGGCTTGCGCATTATGCCTCTCCGACTGGCTTAAAGCCCGCATGCTTGTTTTATGGGTTGACTTAGGTATACGGAGTTCGTTCCTAGTCTAAGATTGGATTGAACCAAGGGTTGCGGCAGTAGGATTGACAGCACGCAGGGGGAGATTGAGTCTATCTCCGGCTTGCACATTCTGCCTCTCCGATCGACTGAGCACCCGTATGCTTGTTTTCGTGGGTTGGTTAGAAATACAGAGTTCATTCCATGTCTACGCATACGGAGTTCATTCCCAGTCTAAGATCAGACTGGACTGGGGGTTGCGGCAGCAGGACCAGTAGCAGGATCGGCAAGACGCAGGGGGGGACCGAGATGATCCCTTGCTTGCGCATTCTAACTCTCTGGCCGAATGAGTGTCCGCACGCTCATTTCATGGGTTGGCTTAGGCATACGAAGTTCATTCCATGTCTAAGCCCCAACCAGACTGAGGGTTGTGGCAGCAGGACCGGTAGCGGGATCGGCAGCACGCAGAAAGGGACCGACCTGATCCACGACTTACGCATTATGCCGCTCCGGCTGGCTGAGCGCCTGTACGCTCGTTCCGTGGGCTGACTTAGGCATACGGAGTTCATCCCCAGTCTAAGCATATGGAGTTCATTCCAAGTCTAACATCAGACTGGACCGAGGGTTGCGATAGCAAGATAGGCGGCACGCAGGAGGGACCGGGCTGATCCCTGACTTGCGCATTCTGCCTCTTTGGCCGGCTAAGTGCCCGCACGCCCATTTCGTGGGTTGGCTTAGGCATAAGGAGTTCATTCCATGTCTAAGCCCCAGCCGGACTGAGGGTTGTGGCAGCGGGATCGACAGCACGTAGAGGGGGACCGAACCAGTCCCCGGCTTGCACATTATGCCTCTTCGATAGGCTCAGCACCCGTACTCTCGTTTCGTGGGTTGACTTATGCAAACGGAGTTCATTCCCAGTATAAGATCGGATCAGACCGAGGGTTGCAGTAGCAGGATCGACAGCACGCAAGGAGGGAATGGGCCGATCCTCGACTTGCGCATTCTGCCTATCCAGCCGACCGAGCGCCCGCATGCTCGTTCCGTGGGTTGGCTTAGGCATACGGAGTTCATTCCATGTCTAAGCATACGGAGTTCATTCCCAGTCTAAGATTTTGAGCCACAGTGCACATGCTGGGCTCGGGCATGTGCTGGTGCCACATTTTTTTCACCCAGGCACCATCGTCGGAGCATCGTCGGAGCATCGTCAGAGCATCGCCGGAGCATCGCCGGAGAGCCTAACCAGCGGATTGGGTGTTCCGGCGATTGGGGCGACCGGGGGGGTGTGCGCACATGATGTGTGATGGGTGCTGGTACTTGGCCCTTATATTGGCCCCCTATCCCTCATCAAACCTCGAGAAGTCACACCCCCTTAAAGTGCATTTGAGATTTTATAGGTTTGCTGCCAGTTGCAATTAAAGTGTCTGAAATGGGGACACTTTTTTCAAACGGTCACAAAATCTTCTCCACTTCGAGTTTTTAGCTGAATTGTTTTGTGCATGCCAACAAAAATACAAGGATCACCTCTACCAAATTTCGGGACAAAACTCTTTCTAAAAAATTTTAAAAAATCTCGAACCGTAAAAAGTTTCAAAAATCGTGAAAAATAGAAAACGGGTCATCTTGCCACGAAACTTCACATGAACGCTTAGGGGACCATTGTATGAATTTACAAGCCATAAAAATGGCATTGGCACAACAAAAATATGAAGATGTGCTTGAACCACCTACCACCCGTTTGATCCCCGACTTACGCATCCTGCCTCTCTGGTCGACTGAGCGCTCGCACGATCGTTTTGTGCGTTGACTTAGGCATACGGAGTTCATCCCCAATCTAAGCATACGAAGTTCATTCCCAGTCTGAGATCAAAATGAACTGAGGGTTGTGGCAACAGGATCAGCAGCACGAAGGGGGGACCGAGCCGATCTCCAGCTTGCGCATTCTGCCTCTCCGGCCGGCTGAGCGCCCACAAGCGCGTTTCGTGGGTTGGCTTGGGCATAGGGAGTTCATTCCATGTCTAATTCCCAGTTGAACCTAGGGTTGTGGCAGCGAGACTGGCAGCACGCAGAGGGGGACCGGGCCGATCCCCGGCTTGCGCATTATGCCTCTCCGGTCGGCTCAGCACCCGCACGCTCGTTCCATGGGTTAACTTAGGCATATAGAGTTCATTCCCAGTCTAAGATCAGACCGGACCAAGGGTTGCGACAGCAGGATCGACAGAACGTAGGGGGGATCAGGCCGATCCCCGACTTGTGCATTCTGCCTCTCCGATCGGCTGAGCGCCCGCACCCTTGTTTCATGGGTTGGCTTAGGCATATAGAGTTCATTCCATGTCTATGCATACGGAGTTCATTCCCAGTCTAAGATCGGATCGGATCGAGGGTTATGGCAACAGGATCGAAAGCACACAGGAGGGATCGGGCCAATCCTCGGCTTGCGCATTCTGCCTCTTTGGCCGACTAAGCGCCCGCACGCTCGTTTCATGGGTTGGCTTAGGCATACGGAGTTCATTCCATGTCTAACCCCCAGCCGGACCGAGGGTTGTGGCAGCAGGATCGACAGCATGCAGAGGGGGATGGGCTGATCCCCGGCTTGTGCATTATGCCTCTCTGGTCGACCTCTACAGCCAACTGAGCGCCCGCACGCTCGTTTCATGGGTTGACTTAGGCATACGAAGTTCATTCCCAGCCTAAGATTTTGAGCCACAGTGCACATGCTGGGCTTGGGCATGTGCTGGTGTCGTATTTTTTTCACTCGGGGCACAATCGTCGGAGCATCGCTGGAGAGCCTAACCGACGATGTTGGGGTTTCTGACGATTTGGGGGGCCGAGGGGGTGTGCGCACATGATGTGCGATGGGTGCTGGTACTTGTGTCATGGGCTCTGACCTTAGACTCAGAGACCGTGCGGCCTTAGGCTTGGAATCTCCTCCTTTATGCCTAAGTAAGCCTAAAACACAAGCGTACGGGCACTAGAACAATGGGAAGGGTTGATTACGCAAGTTAAAGAGAAACAAGATAAGAAGGTAGAATTCTGGAAATGCTCTTGTATTCACTAAAACGGAAGTGTTTGATGGTGTACAATTGAGGGAGGAGTAGCTCTCTATTTATAGTTGAGGCTCCAGCTTACACTTAATGGCAATATCCTTAGAATAAAGGCTAAAATCATGGGATTATACAGATTACAATCAATCAGGATGCTAACTCCTAATTTTCAGGGTCAACCAAATCTACCAGGATGCTGCTGCTGATCCTGCCTGCTTCCAGAAGCTTCCCTTGCGTGTCCAGCACCTTGGGCCCTTCTGGATGTGGTACGGGTAGCTTGTATGCTAGGCCTTGGTCTCACGGGCTGGCCTGCAAGTTGGGCAGGCATTCTAAACTCGTTTGCTAGGCTTTGCGTGTAGATACTCACCAGCACACCTGGTCTGCGGGCCTTAACCTCTGGCTCACCTGCTGGTGCGCCTGATATGCCTGGTGTGCCCACCCAGGGCATGACATTCTCCCCCACCTGATTGCACAATGCCCTTATTGCATCTTCTGCATGGTACTGCCTAATCTGGTCCCTAAACTACCATAAGTCATCTGCTGGTTCCCAGCTCACCTCATTGTCTGGAAGTCCCTTTCAGCGCACCAAGTACTCTTGTCTTGGCTGATAATTCTTCCGTCTTACCTCTCGATCAGCTATGATGCTATGGACCTCCTTCTCATATGAGACCCTTGCTCCCAATGGGACATGCTTTGACTCTGCCCATGATGGATCTCCCTCATCCTCATGGAACGACTTGAGCATGCTCACATGGAACACCGGGTGTACCCTCGCTTAGGTGGCATATCCAGCTTGTAGGTAACCTTGCCTACCCTCTTGACTACTCGAAAAGGTCCCTTATACCTCCAAACTAGGCCTTTGTGCAGCCCCCTATGGCGGACAATGGGATGCAGCTTCACCAATACCAAGTCTCCAACCTGGAACTGCACATCCCGCCTATTATGGTCTACCCACCTCTTCGACCTCTTGGCCGCCTTATGTAGACAAACTCTGGCCAAGTCAGTTTGCTCCTGCCATGCCTTGGCAAACTTGTATGCTGCTGGATTCAGCCCTGTATAACCTGCAGCAATCGAACTGGGTGTTAGTGGTTGTTGCCTTGTCACAACCTCAAATGGGCTCTAGTTCGTTGCCTCGCTCCTTTGCAAGTTGTAGGAAAACTACGCAATATCTAGTAGCTTTGGCCAGTCCCTTTGTGTGGCACTCACATAGTGCCTGAGGTAGACCTTCAATAGTCTATTCATTCATTCTGTCTGCCCATCGGTCTGCAGATGCATGCTGGTGGAAAAGTTCAAGTCTGACCCTAATAGCTTGAACAACTCAGTCCAGAACCTGCCCATGAAACGCCCGTCTCGATCACTAACAATGGTCCTTGGCACTCCCCAGTACTTAACCATGTTCTTTAGGAGCAATCGAGCTGCCTCCTCGGCTGGGCACTCCTTGGTTGCTGGAATGAAGATTTCATACTTGAAAAACCTGTCCACCACTACCATGATGCTTCCAAACCCTTCTGCTTTGGGTAGACCGACTATAAAGTCCAGAGAAACACTCTCCCATGGTCGCTCTGGCACTAGCAATGGCTCCAAGAGACCACCTGGTTTCTTGAGCTCCACCTTGCCTTGTTGGCACACAAGACAAGTCTTCACATAGGCCTCCACATCGTCCCTCATGTGCGACCAGTAGTACCGGTCCTTGATCAATGCTAAGGTACGGCTCACTCCGGGGTGTCCAGCCCACCTTGAATAATGGCATTCTTGCAAAACTTCCTTGCGAAGCTTCCCATGCTGTGGCACAAACAGTTTACTTCCCCTGGTGTACAGCAAGCCATCTTGCAACCAAAATCGCCTAGTCTTACCTTGCTGGGTGTACTCCATCAAAGCCTTGGTTATAGGATCATGGACAATTCCCTCCATGATGTGCGGCACCAGTGATCCCTCTGGTTGGCTAACGGCAACAAGGTTTGCCTTCCTGTTCAGGGCATCTGCCACTAGGTTCACCCACCCCAGCTTGTACTCCATCTGGAAATCAAATTCCGTAAGAAAATCTTACCATCTTGCCTACTTGGGGGATAGCTTCTTCTGCGTCTAGAAGTAGCTGGTCACCACATTGTTCATCCTAACCATGAACCTCGACCCCAACAGGTAATGGCGTCAAGTGCACAAGCAGTGCACCACGTAGTCATCTCCTTCTCTTGGACCATGTACTTGCGCTCAGTCTCATTCAGCTTCCTGCTCTCGAACGCGACTAGACGTCCCTCCTGCATCAACACACCCCCTATGGCAAAGTCTGATGCATCCGTATGCACCTCATACGGCTTGGCATGGTCTAGCAAGGCCAAGACTGGCTCCTCGGTCACAGCTTGTTTCAACCTATCAAAGGCTTTCTGGCACCCTGCGCTCCACTCCCATGCTTTCCCTTTCTTGAGCAAGTCAGTCAATGGCATGGCTATTGTTGAGTGACCTTTGATGAAACGCCTGTAGTAGTTGACTAGCCCAAGGAACGATCTCAACTCAGTGACCTTGGCTGGCGGTTGCCACTCCAGGATGGCGTGTATCTTGCCTTCATCCATGCGTATCCTACCACCTCCCACTATGTGGCCAAGGAATGGGATCTCCTGCTGGGCGAATGAGCACTTTTCCCTCTTGACAAACAGCTTGTGCGCCTACAACACCTCAAACACCTGTTTCAAGTGGTCTACATGCTCTCCCAAAGTCTGGCTGTAGATCACAATGTCATCCAAATAAACCATAACAAACCGATCAAGGAATGACTGAAGTACCTTGTTCATAAGGGTGCAGAATGTTGCTGGGGTGTTCGTGAGTCTGAAAGGCATCATCAAGAACTCATACGAACCATACAGAGTGACACATGTTGTCTTTGGCTCATCTCCCTCTGTGATCCTGACTTGATAGTAGCCTGACCTCAAATCCAACTTGGTGAACCACCTTGCGCTCCCAAGTTGATCGAACAAGTCTGCAATGAGTGGGATGGGGTACTTGTTCTTGATGGTCAGCTTGTTCAAAGCCTGGTAGTCTATGCACAGTCACAACAACCCATCATGCTTGCGCTGAAATAGAACCGATGCACCATAGGGTGCCTTCGATGGCCTGATGAAGCCAGCATCAACTAACTCTTTGAGCTGCTTCCTCAACTCCTCCAACTCTAGTGGGGACATTCGGTAAGGGTCTCTAGCTGGTGGCTTAGCCTCGGACACCAGCTCGATCTTGTGGTCCACCTCCCTCTTAGGTGGTAGCTTGCTAGGTAGCTTTGTGGGCATCACATCACTAAAGGTCTTTAGCACCTTTAGCACCTCCAAGGGTGACTCATCTCTTTCTCCCTTGGCTCATCATATTTCAGGGCTGCCAAGAAGGTGTCTTCTTTTCTGCTTACTGCCTTGGCAAATTGGATGGCTGACACCACCTGTGACCCAACTCCAGACCCTCTCCTTAATGGCACTAGGCATTGGCACCGTGCATCCAAGATGCAAACACAATCGGTAAAAGGCACAAGGAGGGCATTAATCCGAACAAGGAAATCCAACCTAATCACAAACTCATAATCGTCAAGGGGTATTACCTCAATGGTCTCCTTGCCTTTCCAGTCTCCAAGCTGCAACTCCACTCCCCGTGTACTCCAATGGCTAGAACTTCCTTGGAGTTCATCGTTTTGATGGTACCAGTCCCTTTCTGCACCTTTAGTTCGAGCTTTCAGGCTCTATCACCTGAAATAAAAAGATGTGAGGCACCTGTGTCCACCAGTGCACTCACCTTCTGGCCTGCAACCATCAGATCCGTAAACATCAAGCCCTTTGGCTTGCGGCTCCCCTTACTCTGGACAGTATTGAGCACCAATGACCCAAGCTTTGCTGCCCCTGACTCTGGCTCCTCGTCAGACTCCTTGTCTACAGCAGCCAGCTTGCCCTTCTACGGGTAATTGCACGCTATGTGGCTCCCTCCACATAGGTAGCATGCTAGTGGCTCTCGTCCCTCTTCGCTTTCCACTTGCCTGCTGGTGGCTTCCTCTCGCCATCCTTGGTTAAACGATCTCGGTCGCCATCCTTGGACTCCCGATAATGGTCCTTCCCTTGGACTACTTTTTCTGGTCTCTATCGTCCCTGACCTTACCCTTAGGCTTGGTAGACTCGAACTTGTTCAAAGGCTTGAACTCTATCAAGGCCTTGGCAGTAGTCATGGCTTTAGCCAAGTCATGAACTCCTCTCCTTTGTAGCTCATGCTTCACCCACGGTTTCAGCCCATCCATGAAAGCAATTAAGGCATCCTTCTCACCTAGATTCGAGATCTATAGAATCAGTTCAGAGAATTTCTAGACATACTCCCTTATGTCCCCTTACGAGCTCAGCCTATGCAACTTTGCCCGTGCCTCATCATCAACATACTCCGGGTAAAATTATTCTCTGAACTCCTTTTGGAACTCTGCCCAGGTT